>JAXQQM020086459.1:0-28845 GCA_034641835.2 Pinus albicaulis | reverse complement strand
TCCAATCAAATGTTTGAATTTTTTTTTCAATAATATTAAAAAAAAATTGTTTTCCAAAGTTAAACATTATAAATGTGATTGGTCAATTCTAACCTAGTTGTGCTCAACAAGAAAATCAATTGCTATAGTCGTGCGATAGGGAGACATGTAATTAATTCTATTCTTAATACAAAATAAATATGTGACATTTAAAAATTATTAATAGTAATTCAAAAATTCAATGTGCATTATAAATAAAATATTTCAATAAATAAAATTAAGTAATATTGAAATGAATTTAAAAATATATTAATAGGAAAAAGAGAAGATTTAATGTGGAGAATGTAATACACAATTTATTTATTTATTTATTTTTTTTTTTTTTTAATTTTTGATTTTTAATTTTGTTTTTTATCTAATTGCTCAATTTAACTAAATTATTTCAATTTCAACAATTTATATGGTATAAACCAATCTAGATCCATTTTAACCCCATATTTATCAAGCTTCGATAGGGGTCAAATCTTTTGAGATACAAACATCTTTTAAAGTGAAAAGAGATTTGACCTTGACAAATTTGGGATTAAAATGGATCTAGGCTGGTTTTTATATACACAAATACCATATCTACATTGTATTCATCTCTTGTAACACCCCCCTTCCCACATCTACCCAAGTAAACGACCAACCAGGGTAAACATGTGACGAGAGACTACTAATATAAGATTCAACCTCCCAGATGACCTTAAGGAAGTAGAATCGACGGAAACAAGACAAACACACCTTACACAACATCAAAAACATCCCAAGGAGGTAACCCAACCTCCCAGACCCCTGTCCCCTGAGGGGGATTGACTTTTGACCCTTTTGGACCATAGCTGCAAGCATGCCAAGGCAAGGTAGCGACTGGGAGCCTATAGCCATAGGCATGCCAAGGCAAGGTAGTGGCCAGGGCCCCAAATGGTCATTTCTGTGCCTGCAACTTCGGGATTTGTGCCACATTTTCATCCCCAAAGCCCAGATCACTGCCCAAAACTTCATGAAACTTTAGGGAATGATAAATAACATTAAAAAAAAGGCACAAAAGCAATGACATCATTAGGAACTCATTTTGACCCCTCCTAACCATGACAGGAATTTTGTCAAACATGTCACAAACATTACATCTATATGAGTAAACAAGAGATTTAAACATAGGGGTCTCATACTTATTTGAGGATCAATAAGAAGCATTTCTCCCTTACATCATTAGCTGAAATATAATCTATTTGACCATAGATACATTGTGTATTAATTTACAATAAAAAACATGGATAGAACCATACATCATCATTGATAAAATACATGCTTATAACCAACATAATAACAACATAAATACCATGGATACAACAACAATAGAATCCACATAATAACCAATACATTTTCATGCCAAATACTAAATGAATGAGTTCTTCATTGCTGAATGTAAAAACCAACTGGAGATGGGACTTCCACATTCCACCCGACCATAGATTGGCTAAGCCAAATCTCTCTTTAGCTAATCACCCCCGTGCCATTTCCAAGCATGAATGTGGGACTCAAACTAAAGAACCAACAAGGGCATCCCGAGGTTAAACCACATCACCCTCATCAATCACAAACCAGGCTTTACCGTGAACTACAACCGATCACTAGGCCAACTCAAGCATGGACATCACCAGATTCTCTCTGCCTAAACAGTTAGGAATTTTCCTGTCTCCTAGTCTCTCAAGCTTTACTACAACCCACACTATGAATCAGGGGTCACTAGGCCCTAAATCGAGACATACTCTCCAGGCTTTATCGTATATCCCAAACCCAATATTCCTAGGCCTGAATGAAGAGCAAACCACCTCTCAAGATTTACCAAAATCCAAACCCGGATTATGAGGCCCTAAACCGAGGCAACACATGAACCAATTCCATAATCATTCGGATATCCATCTCACTCAGCTTCGAATCCATTCGGTAGTCTAGCTAAACCAAACATGAGAACTCCACAACACCATGGCTATTCGGAAATGGTAAGGCTTGGATGAATACAATTTCACACCTAGAAAAAACCCATGCCAAGACAAAAAAAGTACCACATGCAATACCATGCATGCCACATCTAGCAAGGAAATCATATATGTAAATAAATACTTTCAAAGAATCCTGCTATAGTTGCTTGATTCCTGCTCCTCCTTGCTTGCTTCCTCCAGCTTCTTTCTTTCTTTCCTTTCTTTCTCCAATGCCAAAGTGCTCCAAAAAATATAAGTGTCCACGAGTGAGTGAGTGAGAGAGAGAGAGAGAGAATAATGAGAGAGCTCAAAAAATGCACTGACAAAATCCCGAGCCAAAAAGCTTTCCAACTAATCCTTAGAAGCCTTTTTATCAATGAGGCCTCTATTTTCTTCATTTTCCATTATTTTCCTTCATTTTCCTCCTCACATCCAACCTGTGGCCTTTCATCTCCATTTTATCCTAATTTCCATTATTTTCATAAATAAATGTGGCCAAAAATGCCATTTTTCCTCTTTAATGCCTTTTCCTTTGTCAATTTCCTTAGCCATACTAAACCAAATCAGCACCCAATATGATGTTTTTCCCAACATCCAGCTTGGAATATGTGTCCCATCAACCATGTTTATTATTTTTAACTTTTATTACATGGAATTTTCACTAGGGATGTTACAGAACCCTCCCCCTTGGGGGAACACCATCATCGGTGTTCAATGACACATACAAACCAGCAAACCACTAAAAATAAAACATATTTCCTATGGAGCTTGATAACACAGGTCGTTGCAGTATTTACAATGAATAACCTTATCAAAAACAAAAACCATCATGACAATCATACTCTGTATTGGATATTTATAACACAACTCATTACAATATTTACAATAATATACACATATGCACATAGACACATTTTTCTCAACCAACAAATTGAAGGATACGATGCCCGTATCAACAACAAGGGAATACATAGGCTCACACCTCCACCCTCAAAGTAATACTAGGATTAAATTCCTTCCTAGGAAGTCCATAATCCACTGTTAGAGCCAAAGATGCATCTAATGCCCAACGCTACAATCCTGCGCTACTGTACCCTCAATGAATAGTTATCGGCTCATTGTTCTAGGGACACTCCCAATGTGCATCTGATTCCATCTAGCAATGCTAATATCCAAAACAAATCCATCCCTGACCTTCCCATCTCTACTACACAGTCCCTTGGGTAATCCAGTGATCCCCTTGCGTGCAGTCACTCACCTTCCAAGTTCCCTGACATCCCCTATCCCGAGAAATCCATCCCTTGGCAAGGATTCCTCGCATCAGAAGATACAAAAGCCAAGGCATACACCTGCCTCAAAACCATCATACCAGTCATAGCATGCTCATGGAAATCAATGGACACTATTGGGTACCAGTGTCCCACAATGGCCCTGCTCTTGAAGTGCTTTACCAACATACTGTTGCATCTTCCCATTCCTTTTGATGACACTGTTAATTCTTGCAATCGATTTCAATCACCCAACTGGGCATGTTCATGATTTCCTGCACCAAGTAGATGACTTCCATTAGATTCAAAATAAATTGAAATAAATTCACATCATACCTCATTGGTAGCTCATCAATAAGGTACATTTTCAATTCTATTCACTTCCTCTAATAACAAGTGAAACTAGTTGTTTGATCAAATCATCATGTATAAACATATCATATCTAGTTAGCTCAAAACACAACCATCATAAATTAAAATCATGAAATCACCATAAAACATAATCATAAATCACATGCATAATAAAGCTGACATAAAATACCGATACTTATCCTTCATCGGTCCTTACTAATGGCTTTGTTATTTCTGTACACACACCGGATCGACTTCCACAGCCGAAAAACACTCAGTTCCTTCTTCTCAACCATGTGCACATACACATAAAACCATACACGACATTCAACACCATTCAATACATGCACTTACACCTGGTGTACAAGACAACACAATACATAAACCTACATACATTGTACAACACGACACAATACATACACTTACATCCAATGTAAAACACACCACATACACCTACACCCGGTGTACAATACAACACAATGCATATATATATACAAAGTACAACACAATGAATACACATCTCACGATACCATGACTACACCATGGACATACATAATACTGCATTCCCTCAACACAACATGTACGACATGTATACCAGTACCCTATGCACAACATGTACACAGTACCACGTGTACACAACGCACCCTGCACAACGTGTGCACAACATCACATGTACATGACACCACCTACACAATGTGTACACAATGCCAAATGTACATCACACCATCTGTAGAATGTGTACACAATACCACATGTACACAACACCACATGCACGACATGTATACGACACCACATGTACACAACACTACATGCATGACATGTACACGACACCACGTGCACAACACCATATGTACAACATGTACACAACACCACATGCATGCATTACCACATTTAAAATCATGCACACAAAACCATATGTACATAGCTCCATATGTACAACACACACACAACTCATATGTACATAACAATGCATACACAACATGTACATAGCACCATACATACACAAAACCAAATATACAACATGCGCACAACACCATATGCACACAACATCGCATATCCAACATGCGCACAATACGATAAGTACACAACACCGCATACCCAACATGTACATAACACCATCTATGCCCAGCACTGCATATGCAATATACACTCAACACCATATATACAATAGAAATACAACATCATATGTACACAATACTACATATGTTACATGTACACATCACCATAGGTACAATAACCGAATATACAACATGCGCAACATATACACAACAATAGAACTGCACATCCATAGACCACACACTAACCCCACAAACAAACTTGCTTCTAGTGTCTTCCCACTATCCATAATTATCCTAGCATGTTGTAGATTACACTATTTTCACTTCGCTGATATACCTCTCAGCATTACCTGTCCATAACATAAACATAGGCATAGTACAAGAATATAATATCAATTCACGTCCACATGATACTAACCTCATAGATTTTTCAGAGTTACTCTTCCCACATGATACTAAGACCAAGAACCTCTTCATGTCATTCACCTGCATAAGCAATTATTCCTCCACAAGAACGATCCTTGAAAAACCTTGTCATACAGTGACATATATACACACACACATACATATATATAATCATTAGCATAAATCAATCATGATCCATGACGACCTTGTTAGACACGACATACATACATACATATATACATGTATACATATATAAACATAAACATAATCATGATCACAACACATTGCTAGATATCATAAGGTCTAGGTTAAGAGAAATTAATTTATCCATGTACAACATGCACAACATTGAGAACAACAATTCCCAACATAGCCAAGGCATTTGATGCCTCAAGTCCACTTACTTTAAATTTTCTTTTACCTTCCTCATAACTGCTCTTCCACCATTTATTTACGACAATGGACTGACCCATTCCAATCGGTTGTCATATTCTTACCTTCCACTACACTTACTCATGCAATGAGCTTCATCTAGTCTTGCATTACCTATTGGGTACCACACAACTTTCCCTAAGCTCCATTAACTTTCCTCTTTCCAAACCAATTCCCAGACTCTCAAACAAAATACACGAACAAGAAAAAACAAGAGGAAGAACATGAAAAACCAAAAGAAATACGTCACTGCAACAAAGTGGTATGGCCATACACTGGACATAAACAAAGTCGCAAATCAAATGCAACAACCATGAAAAGACCAAAAACACAAGATTGTAAACAAACACCATGAATCAATCCCAATGGTTCCCAAAGCTTCCAATGGAAAACTCAACCCAAACCTTCTCCAATATTTCATGGAAGTATATTTCCATGAAATCCTTTGCATCATACTGCCATAAACACATAATTGTCAGTGTAAATACATATACAATATGCAAATTGCCTTACCTAGTTGTGCCAACATGCTGCTTTGTAACTGAACACATACACCTCTCAAGGAACTCCAATTCCTTGATGAATACAACCATAACTAGAAACCAATTGTTATACTTGTCAAATACACGTTCATAAATCTAGAACATATCCAAATAATTCCAGCAAATATTAGTGTTAAGAAGGCTTCCTATATGCAAAGCACTCTTTCATTTGGAATTAAGATTTCCAAACATAGCCAAAGGAATTCTTACCCAATTCCTTTCTTCTACCTTTTACCTTGTTGAAATTGAGTCTTTATTATGTGTTATCACATCACCCAGCTATTAGCTATATGTAATCAATCAAATCACAATCATCAGTCATAATACATACTACTACAACTGTCACCTACTTATACTCAAGTACACATTAGCTATCTCCACACATATGGGTTAGTGCAACCATCTCAAACAAGATCATTCCTTCATGCAATATTATAGATACAACTCATATAATGCGATTATTCAAATGTTCAAACAAACTATAAACATACCATGTTAGATAAATCAACTAGATGATGTAATAGACACAAAACACTCAACACTAGATAGATGATATAATCAAGCAATCAAGCACCAACTACACGACATCAACAAAATCATACCTTAATGTACCTTAGGGGAGGCTATCTTATTTTCACTGTCAATATATATTAGCACAATATAAATTCTCAACATATCAACTCAAACATAAATAAGGTCATGATATCCATAATAGTATCTAGCTAACATGTTCACATCATAAGCTCATAAACAATTGTCATTAATGCATAACAATCACATATACACAGTTAGTCTAGATTAATACAGTACACTATCATAATTAGGTCGACTCATGCTTAAATGTCATAACCCTAACCATCAAGTCACTAGCATCTAACAACAATACGTTATATATCATGCTCATCAGCAACATGTAACCTAATCTTAAAGCTACTATCATACAACAACAATAATTTAACCCATAACTTGTTCATCAACAACATATAAGTTATCTAACATAAAACAACAATAGCAATGCATGCCACCGTAGGTTGCTATCATTCATGACTATCCTACACATGTACATATAACCACACTAATCGACTGGCATCTATAATGCATGTAACCATAACATCAATATAATGAATGGAAAACTCATAACCATAATGCATATAATTACATTGATCAACTAATATTTATCACATGTAACCATTCTAATAGAATGACAAACATATAAGTAACCCTAATGCTTACAACTACCATGAATCACATACCTGCATGCCAAACATCCAAACCTGTATGACGACATGCTCTTGCCTCGAGATCCAATGTTGCAACTTCACTTTTATGGTTTGCATCTCCTACTCTATCTCAACCAACACATTAGCATCATAACATACCAATATCATCATGATGACCTAATTGCATATAATGATGTTATGCACAACAACCTTTGACCATATCAATGCAAACTTGACCACATGCACCCACTTGACATGTATAACCAATCACGAACGATCAATGCATGTCCCACATCTAGCATCACATAGGCAAGAAAACACGGAAAATACACAAGCATGAACAATATGTGACCTAGCATAAAAAATAAATGCATACACAACATATAGCAACATGTAAGCAAGCTTTCACGGACAATACATAAGCAAGAACAACACATAAACAATCATACACTCATGACAACATGTTGACAATAACATCATCAACCCTTCCATGGTGACACCACTGCCACCATGCCCAACATAACACAAATTCAACAAGCACATATAAAACACAAGCATACTAAGCACATATGTGACCAATATAAATTCATGATAAAGACATCGCCCATCCAGTCCGAGGGTTGAACCATGCTTCGAATACCACTCTGTGGTATCAGATATAACACAAAGAGAATAGGAACTAGACATCACCCAAAGAGAACAGAAACCTGCAAACACTGCCCAAGGAGAGCACAACCATGCTTAGATACCATTCTGATACACCCCCTTCCCACATATACCCAAGTAACCGACCAACCGGGGTAAACATGTGACGAGATGCTACTAATATGAGATTCAACCTCCTATACGACCTTAAGGAAGTGGAACTGAAAAAAATAAGACAAAAATACCTTACACAACATCAACAACATCCCCAAGAGGTAACCCAACCTCCCAGACCCCTGTCCCTCTAGAAATTGCATCAATGGATTCAATCCGATCATGTAATGTACTAAAACAAGATATTGAATCCTTCTACAATATTTGCGGAATATAAATCACGATCGCTCAATCACATGCAAGTAAGAGAATGAAGTAAATGAATCGAACAACACAATTTTTTCTTGGGGAAAGAAACTTCTAAAAAACCTCCATCCTTATTGTATAATTATCCAAGGAATCATGATACAATAAAATGCATGTTTTCTCACAAAAACCTCATACACTCTACCAATTATCTCGCACTGATCTAGGCAAAATTGGACCAATACATAGCCAATTTCTCGCCCACTTTCAGCCTGCTTTGCTCACGCAATCCCTAGGAAAAATAATTCCTATTAAATAGGAATTCCAACCTTCCTTGACTGCGCAATCCATCATGGGCTTCCTGTGGCTTTATAACTGCACCTGGGCAGTTCGCTAATAATACAACTGATAGTTTAGTTGCCTTTAAACTTTGCCTCAACTGGATCTTCATCAGAATTGACATGCATGCAGCTATTAACAATGAATCATCGGTTACTTGATAGATCAATACTTGTGAATTAAATATATTTTAATTCGCTTGATCTTCCACTAGCTCATCAATCAATTAGAACTATTTAAACTGATTTTAACTCAATTAATTTGAGTTAACTGATTGCACTCACACCACACTAGTGCTACAACTAGAATTGGACCCTGTAAATAATAGAATCACTCTACATGCCTATCCTTTGATCCTCAACTCGAAATTCTTGAGCTAACTAAGTCTATCACACTTAGTTAACTATTACAAGTTGTTATGACATAAGATTACAATTTATTTTCCAATTTATTTAAAAATTGGACATCCCCATTAGCACTAACGTGTCACTGAATTCCTCACTCATGTGTGACCTAGAATCCACTCTAGTATGTGGTGCATTTTCTTGTTGAATTTCAACACTCCCTCTCAACAAGAAAGGGATTATCTACTACCTCGATCCTGCCTCTGTGGTATTCGAATTTTCTCTTTGAAAGAACCTTCGCTAAGATATTTTCAACCTAATCTTTCGTGGGAATGTACTGCAAAAACATAATGCGCCTCTGAACACAATCTGTGAGATGGTGGTACTGGATTTCAATATTCTTGGACCTGTCATAGAATAGTAGATTAACCGAGAGTTTTATGGAACTCTGCTTATCAAAATGTATCACTGTCGGATCCATCTGATGACCAAACAAACCAACAAGTATCTTCCTCATCCATATGGACTCACATGCAGCCTGAATAACTGCCATGTACTCTGCCTTGGATGAACTGAGTGCAAATGATCTATGCTTCCTGTTGTACCAAGAAACTGATGCTGATCATATGCTGAAGATGCCCCCTAATGTGCTCTTCCTGTCTGATGGAATACCTGCCCAACTTGCATCAGTGAAGCCTTGAATCTTCACTCCCTCTGTCTATCCGTACCATAATCCATACTCTGTAGTGCCCCTGAGATATCTCAAAACATGCTTCCGTGCCTTCCAAAAGAGCTTGGTAGGCTTAACCATAGCTTGACTAAGCTGGTTAACTACATAGCATATGTCTAGTCAGGTGTTCACTAAATACATAAGTGAACCCACAAGCTGCCTGTAAACAGTAGCATCCACTACCTCACCTGAAGTAGCATCCTCCTTCCTATAGTTACCTGTAAGAGGAGTCTCCATGGGTTTGTTGCCGTCCATGTGGAACTTCCTCAAAATCTCCTTGGCATACTTGCCCTGAGTTACAAATAGCTTCCCATCTCTTTGCCATATTTCCAAGCCAAGGAAATAGTGCAAGAGCCCCATGTCCTTCATCTTAAACTCTCTTGCAAGATCCTCTTTGCAAGAAGTTATGAGCTTCTCATCACCTGTTAGTATAAGATCATCAACATAAAGTAAAATAACCAAAATCTTACCATCAACCATAATATGATATAGGTTCACATCCACTTCATTCTTTGTGAAGCCCAACCCAGTGAAATAACTGTCGATCTTGGTGTACTAAGCACAAGGTGCTTTATTTAGCCCATATAGTGCTCTCTTGAATTTGCACACATGCGACTCCTTTTCAAAGGTCTCAAAACCTTCTGGCTACTACATGTACACTTCTTCCTCAATAACTCCATTGAGAAAGGTTGTATTTACATCCATTTGATGTATCTACCACCCCATGTGCGCTGAGAGTGCAAGGATAGATCTAATCGATGAGTACCTTACAATCGGTGCAAAAGCATCCTCATTGTCAATCCCCTCTACCTGTGAGAATCCTCGAGATACAAATCTAGCCTTGTATTTCTCCACACTCCCATCTACTACCTGCTTCACCTTGTAGATCCACATGGATCCAACCACTGACTTCCCCACTGGTATTGGGACCACTTCCCATGCACTATTTCTGATAATGGAGTCATACTCCTCAACCATGGAATCAATCCATGTTGGCTACCACACTGCTTCCTCAAAAGAGGATGGTTCTGTCACAATACACTCGCTCATAAGATCCATGTATACAATATACCTGTCTAGGGACCTTCTCTACCTGCGTTGTGATGTAGATGCACCTACATGCTCTGTCACATCTAGCATCAATCTGTCAGCCTCTCTGGTGTGCTTCCTACCATTTCTGGTGGATGGCTCTGCATGAGTGGTTTCTACCACTCCATGATCCTCTGCTTGTGGCTGCTCAACATCTTGAGGTTCATCCTTTGGAACTAAGAGTTCCTCATCTGCATGCAAGTCAAGCTCCCTCTCAAGGGACAATCGCGTGACTTTCTCCTCATCAAATTTAATATCTCTCCTGACAACTGTCATCCTGTTACTCGACAAATACACCCGATAATTGTGGGGAGTACCAGTGTACCCCACAAATATAACAACCTCTACAATTGGGTCTAGCTTCTTCCTGACATCTTTGGTCACATGGAAATAGATAGATGAACCAAAAAATTTAAAATATGAAACATCCGGTTTCTTACCTGAAAAAGCCTCCTCTGGTGTACTCATGCAAAGTATATGATGAGGACTACGGTTTTGCACAAATATCGTTGTGTTGCATTCCTTTGCCCACAGATGAAAAGACAGGCCATGATCATGTAACATAGCTCATGCTACTCCCAAAATTGTTCTATTCTTTATTTCTACAACCCCATTCTATTGTGGGTTATGAGGTGCAACCAATTCTCTTCGAATTTCTTCTTTGGTGCAGAAGTTATTGAATTCATTATAGCTATACTCACCACCATTGTTGCTCCTTAGAGCCTTCACCTTCTTCCTTGTATCTTTCTCTACCAGTGCTTTGAACTCACAAAACTTGGAGAACATCTGATCTTTATTCTGCAGAAAGAAGATCCAACACTTTCTAGAAAAATTATCAACAAAAATCACATAATACCTGTGCTTTGTTGTGGAAGGTGTAGAGAATGGTCCACACACGTCTGAGTGAACTCTCTCAAGGATTGCCGCTTCTCAGTTCTCCTTCTCAAGAAAGTTGCTTTAGTATACTTCCTCATGGTACATCCCTTGCATGTGTCTATATGCGCAAGGGTACCCTTTGGAAGACCTATAGAAATCTGTTGTTTGATCCTCAAAGCACTGTGGTGTAGATGGCCCAATCTCTCGTGCCATAACTCACCTGCATCCCGACTCACCACCTTCCCTGCTTTACTTCTCAACATTGCACAACCATCTACATCAATTTTGTAGAGGTTCTTCACACAAACCCCAATATTCTTTACCTGTAATGTGGCTTTGTGACAAATGAACGTCTTTCCTTCAATGAAAACCACATCATATCCAATATCCTCCAACATAACAACTGAAACTAAATTATTTTTCAAGCCTGGTACATGCATGACATCTTTTAATATGAAAGGTTTACCCAACTGTCCCTGGAAAGTAACTGTACCAATATCGGTAGCGCTATACCTCCCATCATCACCCATCTCGATGTGCATTTGGAGATCCTTATCCTCCAAGCTACTGAAGAGTTCTTTATTTCCTGTCATGTGAAAATATGCTCCACTATCCAAGTACCACATAGATCCCATCACAGTTGAAGCCATACATACGATGAGAGAGAAGTCCAACTCAAACTGTGAGGCCAAAGCTTCACCCGCTGCAACTCCTAGAGCCTTCTTGTTGTTCTTCTTCTTTTGTGGAAAATTTATGGCATAGTGTCCATGATCATGGCAGTGAAAACATTTCACGTTTGACATGTCACACTTCTTGCCTTCTTTGTCGGTCTTAGATTTGGAATGGGAATTATTCCCCTTCCCCCTCTTTTCCTTACCATCCAAGGCACAATTTTCCTCATCATCAGTCTTGGATGAGGATCCATCCCTGGTGTTCCACCGAAACTCTTCTTGTACCAAATATGACCATAGTCGCTCCCAATCTGGTAACTTATCCCTCCTATTCACAGATTCCTCGTAACTATGTCAGCTCTTGGGAAGGCCTAGAAGTGCTAGGTTCACCAAGTCATCATCAAATACAGTAATCCCAACACTTCCAAGCTCATCTCGACATTGAGTGAACTTGGTCAAGTATTTCTGGATTGTGTCGCCCTTCTCCATTTTGATTTTCCTGAGCTTATCCTTGAGTTCTAATTTTCTGTGGTCACTCCTGCTTTGAAACAGATTTGTCAAGGCCTTCCACATAGCAGATAGAGTTGCCTTTCCATGGAAACTCGAGACAATATGATCTCAAAATCCCTCTAACAAGATCCTCCTCGCCTTTGCTACCTTCTTCTGCCATGCATCAAGAAGTTGGGCATCTGCTGATGCGGGTTTGGGAATATCATTATCTATGAATTCCTTCAACCCATTGTCCTCCAAAACTGCCTCCATTCTGTCCTTCCATGCAATATAATTTGAACTACCCTCGAGTGCATATTCGAGTCTCAAGCCATTGAAAGACATCTTGATCCTCTTCTAGCTCCAAAGAAAGTATCTGAAAATTTGAATACTGTTCAACACAAACTCAATTTCTTCTCCACTATTGTGATTCTCAGTGTTTCGATATAATGTAGAAATTACACCAACGGATTCAATCCGATCATGTAATGTACTAAAACAAGATACTGAATCCTTCTACAATATTTGCGGAATATAAATCACAATCGCTCAATCAAATGCAAGTAAGAGAAAGAAGTAAATCAATCGCACAACATAAACCCCTCAGCTACTCAAAACCCCTCGATCTTTATTGTATAATCAACCAAGGAATCATGAAAGAATACAATGCATGTGTGCTACAAGAACCTGCCAATTGTCTCACACTGATCTAGGCAAAATTGGACCAATACATAGCCAATTTCCTGCCCACCTTCAGCCTACCTTTCTCATGCAATCCCTAGGCAAAATAATTCCTATTAAATTGGAATTCCAACCTTCCTTGACTGCGCAATCCATCATGGGCTTCCTGTGGCTTTATAACTGCACTTGGGCAGTTCGCTTATAATACAACTGATAGTTTAGTTGCCTTTAACCTTTGTCTCAACTGGTTCGTCATCATAATTGACATGCATGCAGCTATTAATATTGAATCATCATTTACTTGGTAGATCACTACTTGTGAATTAAATCTATTTTAATTAACTTGATCTTCCACTAGCTCATCAATCAGTTAGAACTAGTTAAATTGATTTTAACTCAATTAATTTGATTTAACTGATTGCACTCACACCACACTAGTGCTACAACTGCAACTAGACCCTGTAAATAATATAATCATTCTACATGCCTATCCTTTGACCCTCAACTCGAAATTTTGAGGTAACTAAGTCTCTCACACTTAGTTAACTATTGCAAGTTGTTATGAGATAAGATTACAATTTATTTTCCAATTTATTTAAAAATTGGATGCCCACGTTAGCACTAATGTTTCACTGGAATCCTCTCTCATGTGTGACCTAGAATCCCACACTAGTATGTGGTGCATTTTCTTGTTGAATTTCAATAGTCCCCTGAGGGGGACTGAATTTTGACCCTTTTGGAACATAGCTGCAAGCATGCCAAGGCAAGCTAGCAGCTGGGAGCCTATAGCCGCAAGCATGCCAAGACAAGCTGGCGGTCAGGGCCCCAAATGGTTAGTTTTGTGCCTGCAACTCTGAGATTCATGCCACGTTTTTCAGCCCCAGAGTCCAAGTCACTACCCAGAACTCCATGAAACTTTAGGGAATGATAAATAAAATTAAAAAAAGGTCTGGAAGCAATCACATCATCAAGAACTCATCTGAACCCCTCTTAGGCATGACAAGAATTTCGTCAAACATGTCACAAACATTGCATCTACAGTTGTAAACAACAGATTTAAAAATATGGGGTCTCATACTTATCTGAGAATCACTAAGAATCATTGCTCCCTTACATCATAAGCTGCAATACAATTTATTTTACCATAGGTACATTGTGTATTCATATACAAGAAAAAACATGGATATAGCCATACATCATCATAACTAGTACATTTGCATACCAAAATACCAAAGGAATGAGATCTTCATTACTGAATGTAAAAACCAACCGGAGATGGGATTTCCACGTTCCACCTGACCATATATTGGCTGAACCAAATCTCTGTTCAGCCAATCACCCCTGTGCCATACTCCAAGCATGAATGTGGGACTCAAACTGAAAGAACCAACTAGGGCATCCCGAGGCTAAACCACCTCACTCTCATTAATCATAAACCAGGATTTACTGTGATTTACACCCAATCACTAGGCCAACACAAGCATGGATATCACTAGATTATCTCTGCCTAAACCGTGAGGAATTTTCCTATCAACTAGTCTCTCAGGCTTTACCGCAACCCACAGTCTGAATCAGGGATCATTGGGCCCTAAACCGAGACATACTCTTCAGGCTATACCTTATATCCCAAACCCGGGATTCCTAGGCCTGAATGGAGAACAAACCACCTCTCAGGCTTTACCGCAATCCAAACTCGGATTACTAGGTCCTAAATTGAGGCAACACATGAAACAAATCCATAATCATTTAGAGATCCACCTCACTTAGCTTCGAATCCATTCGATAGTCCAACTAAACGAAACATGAGAACTCCACAACACCATGGCTATCCAGAAATGGAAACACTAGGTTGAATACACTGTTACACGTGGCAAAAACCCATGCTAAGACAACAAAGAACCACATGCAATACCATGCATGCCACATCTAGCAAGGAAATCATACATGCAAATCAATACCTGCAAAGAATCATGTTCTAGCTGCTTGATTCCTGCTCCTCCTTGCGTGCTTTCTAACCTTTCTTGCTCCAATGCGAATGTGCTCCAAAAATTCTAAGTGTCCAAGAGTGAGTGAGAGAGAGAAAATAATGAGAGAGCTCCAAAAAAGTGCTCCCTATTACTCTCTCTCTCTTTGCCCTCCAGCTCTGTCACTATCTCCCTCCTTCTATCCTTAGTTATGGTTTTTTGGCATGTGGTATTGATAAACCATAGTATTGTAACAAAACTTATTTACAAGTTAATAATATCCATGATAAAGTGGTGGTAAGTAACTTGTTATATTGTAAGTTTATTACAAGTATTAAGTTTTTATGTTCTTATTAATTAAATTTAAATATTGTTATGGAATCATTATTAGTCTTTGCCAAGACAAGACTCTAAAAACCCATTTGTCTGTTGATCACTATTAGTTTAGCATTAACCAATGCAAATTATAATGTTTAACTTTGAAAAATAAATATTATTTTTTAATATTATTAAAAAACATAATTTTATGCCATAATTTATGGATATGGATTTTTTTATTTTTAAGCTTTGTAGGAAAACCATCCAAAAATAAAATTCTTGAAAATAACTTATACTCAAGTAAATAACATATCTACCGTCAATTACTTCCCACCATAATTTAACCAAGTCTTTGCATAAAAAATGGATAGGAATAAGATGTAAAAAATATACTTACTATAGTTAGATGTAAAAAATATACTTACTATAGTTATTTCCCACCATTATTTATATGTTTTCTTCGAGTAAAATTGTAAATGTGTAGACTTACTAGTGGGTACTACCCATCAAAATTTATGTAAGTTTTTTTTTTTGCTTGAGCAAGCAATTTACTTATCCATTTCACATCTCAATTTATTAGTTACTAGCAAAGCAAGACTATAGGATGATTTGTCTATCAAACATTATTAATTTAGCATTGACCAATGTAAATTATAAATATTTATGCAATTTTTCCCAAACCATAATTTCTAACTTGAGTTGGATTGGCAATGTTGCCTGGCAAAACAAAATTACAATACATCTACCCCTATGCTTAGTTGTAAGACATAATATGTATTATTGTTTTACATTTTTACCTTCTTCTAAAGGGTTAAGTTTGAATGAAGCAAATATTTGTTGGAATTGCAGATTTAACCTATTTTATGAATCCATTTATATATTCAAAAATACAATTTAAAAAATGAATATATATATATATATATCAAATTTAACCTATTTTATGAATCTATTTATGTATTAAAAAATAGAATTAAAAAAATAAAATATATGTATATACAACTTGAGTGGGCCTAATGGTTAAGAGCATGTGTTTCCTCCTAAAAAATTATAGGTCCAAAACCAAAGAAGTTTAAAGTATGTATACCCTAATAGAATTAGGAGTCAAATTGATGAAACTCTTGTACACCAATTTGGTATCTTACTTAACCATGACCTTTACATAATAACAATAATATCTATCGAATATTAAAAAAAAAACAATATTTATAAATGTAATTTTCCTAAAATTTTGCATTAAAAAAAATGCACCTCAAAAATACAAATGGATCTATATTAATCCTAATCAATTATATTTTTATTTTTCGATCACTTTACAAGGCTCCACATTTCAACTTAGATTGGTTTTCAAAATTTGATTATCGGAGAACAACGCTCCTCCCTTTCAACTTTTCTTTTGATTTATAGTTTCATTTCATAATTATGGGGACCAAATTTATGTTCACTATTTCCATTTTCTTTACGAAACAAAAATAATAAATGATTTCAGCCAAAATCTAAAGACATAAAAACTTGACAAGTCACGTCTCTTTTAATGAAAATCGGATTATTAACAGGAAAAGCCGTCAAATGTTGATACACAGATTCCAGGCCTGCTTTATTTTCCGTCCCTTAACTTCATTTGCCGGGAACGAAGTTGGTGGCGTAGGCCCAGGCATTGTTGGCAGTGGGATCCGCCAAGTGGTCGTAGAGATTTTCAATGGGGCCCTTCCCGGTCACGATTGCCTGCACGAAGAAACCGAACATGGAGAACATGGCCAGCCGCCCGTTCTTAATCTCCTTCACCTTTAACTCCGCGAACGCCTCCGGGTCGTCGGCCAACCCCAGTGGGTCGAAGGCACCCCCTGGGTACAAAGGATCCAACCCTTCTCCAAGGGGTCCTCCTCCCACTCTGTATCCTTCAATCAATCCCATGAGCACAACCTGGCAGGCCCAGATGGCGAGTATGCTCTGTGCGTGAATCAGGTTGGGGTTGCCCAGGTAGTCGAGGCCTCCCTCCGAGAATATCTGCGCCCCGGCCTTGAACCACACAGCTTCCCCAAATTTCACCCCGTTTTTGGCCAACAGCTCCGGGAAAACGCAGCCGAGCGCTCCCAACATGGCCCATCTGCAGTGGATCACCTCCAGCTCTCTATTTTTGGCGAAGGTCTCGGGATCGGCAGAGAGCCCGGCGGTGTCCCAGCCGTAGTCTCCGGGGAATTCTCGAGATAGGACGGCGTCTGTTCCGAGAAGGGGCCCAGATATTTGGGGCGGTCAGGTCCATACCTGCGAAGACGGTCGGACGGACGAATGGTCACATGGATGAAGAGAAAAGAAAGCAAATAATAAAGGCTGTGCAAAGTCGTTTACCAAATGCTCTCGGGGGCGCTCCTCACGGTTCTACGCATGGTGATTCGAGCTTGCGCCGCCCCCACTTTCTTGACGAGCTCATTCTGCTGCGGCCTCAGGAGGGTCTGGCCTGCCAAGCTTGAGCTTTGGATCGCTGAGGCTGTTGCCATGTTTAACGTGACAATGAGAAAAATGCTCAGACCAAGTGTCAGGTAGTACGAGTGATGAGCCTTTGTTCCGAGTTACAGAGCAGCTAAGTAGGGTTTATATAGCGGACGATATTGTCGTGCCTTATCCTAATGCCAGCTGTTCTATTGGATCCCGAGATATCCACATCACCAGGCTAGATTTCCTGGGAATATCAGCCACCAATAAAAATTCCAATATCCATTTCTAATATTCATTTCATATAGGAGGAAAACTGGAAGAAATTTTTTTTTTTTTTTTTCTACATGGATTGTGAGCCACATATGCTTGGCGGATGGACGAAGTTCTTAGTTGTTTTTTACATGGATTGTGAGCCACATATGCTTGGGCGGACCGCGGACGGACGAAATACCTAGTTTTTTGTTTTCATGGATTGTGAGCCACGTACGCTTGGGCGGACGAACGAAGTTCCTAGTTTTTAGTTTTGTTTTTGGTGAGCTTGGGCGGACGGCGAAGTTCCCATCCATGTATTCATTTCATATCGGACGGACGAAGTTCCGATACATGTATTAATTTCATATCGGGATTAGGGCTTAAAATTCTTTTTGGCCATGGACCACGAGCCGCCAGAAAAGACAGATAATTTTAGACTTATATTATAAATGGTTGGCGTGTAAAAACGTCGTTATTTGTGGTTTTATAGAAAGAAAGAAAGAAAGAAAGAAAGTAATGTTAACGTCCAAGGCTACAAATAGTTTATGGGACAGATTGCTTTTCTATCTGGCGCATGTAATCAGTGCTTTTCCTGTGGAGTTTTACAATAAATGCTCCTAGCTTCTCTACAAACTCTTCGCTGAATAGATTATCCCAGGGGCTAGCCGCCAGAATACGTGCATAATTTTCCCTGATGTCTTTGAAGGTCTCACACTCTAAAATGAAATGATTTTCTGTTTTAACTTTTTCTGGAAGAGCAAAAAATACATACTCTTTCCTCCCACATTTCGTTTGGCCTTTTCCAGCGCCCTGTTTCACAACAGAGTTGATGAGAATTCGTCCTTAATTGAGCAATAAAAATTTTAGATCTGCAAGGAATATTGGCACCTATGTATACTTTTTGTTGATGATCATGGGTGGGGTTAAACTCTTTAGTGCAGTGCTTTTTTTTTCTCCCTAACTCTTTCTCCCAGGCACATTTGTGGAATTTATCCATAACAAAAGTTTTTATTTCTTTACTATTTGTATGACACATGTCCAAGAAAATACCCCATTTACTAAACCATTTGATATTTTGCCTCATCCAAGTCTTTTTTCTTTTGCACAATCTGTCATTAAACACGGCCTTAGGCCATCTACCTTCTTCCATTTGCTCAATTTTTTTCAAATATCTTATGACTCGCACCATAGCAATTGCTTCGATAGGAGCAGCCCCTGTTTCACTTAACAAGATATCATAAGAAACTGCACTTTTAATTTTGAATTTATTTGTAATCAAACATTTCTGAATTTTATCAATTTGTTTCAAAATTTAATATTTGATTTGAAACGGTGAAAATAATATCAATAACAATAATTTTTTTCTTTCATGAAACACTACAGTGGTGGTGGGTGTACTACACTTCTTTCTTTGTTTATGGAATAAAAAATTGGTTTGGTATAATGATTTTATTATTAAAAAAGTCTACCTAGTCTATTTCTTCTCTTTGAATTTGAATAATACTTATACATAATACTTTATTTTTGGCCTTGGACCACGAGCCACCAAAAAAGACACGGAAAGTTTTAGATGTATATTATAAATGGTTGCTGTGCAAAACGTTATCTGTGATTTTATATTATCCATATTTGATTTGGCACGGTTACAATAATAATAACAACAATAATTTTTTTGAATATTTTTGAAACACTAAATTGGTGGGTGTACTAGACTTCTTTGTTTATAGAATAAAAAATTGACTTTGGTATAATGATTTTATTATTAAAAAAAAATTACATCTTTAATTTCTTCTTTTTGAATTTGAATAATATAATTCAAATCTATATTATAATTAGTAGGATAGATATTAATGCTTACAAACAAATTATAATTGTGATGCAACAATAGCTAATCTAAAACTAACAAATACAAATTATAATTGTGATGTAACAATGGCTAACCTAAAAATAACAAATACAAATCTCTTATGGGAACAAACGATCTCTCTCTTTTTATAGTAGTTTGTATATTATAATGTTAAACCCAGTTAAAAAACTACTTTCTAAAACATTCAATAAATATATAATAAGGTTTGTGTTTATTATTTTTTCACATTAATATGCTTTCTCTAATTAAAAAATGACTATTATATATGTAAATAAAAAGATATTTATGGTCATTTCTAATAAATTATTTCAAGATAGAGTTTATCATGAGGTATTTAATTTTAGTTTCATTGGGGTCTAAGTTTCAATGAGTCCCACAATGTTAATAACCATTGCTGTGACTTAGAATTGAAATGCTATTCATCCATATATTTTGAGGAAAAGGGAGGATATGGCAAGA
The DNA here is from genome assembly GCA_034641835.2 of Pinus albicaulis. NCBI lineage: Eukaryota > Viridiplantae > Streptophyta > Pinopsida > Pinales > Pinaceae > Pinus > Pinus albicaulis. The sequence continues at coordinate 8,052 of JAXQQM020086459.1, read as the reverse complement.
TTTTATGTGAAAATAAATAAATATTTGTATAGTTTGACATGCTCTGTAATTTTACTATTATTTTTATCATTTATTCATGTGTATAGTGCACAATATTCCACAATCCTAGATCATGAAACTTTCATAATTATACTATGACATAAAACCAAGTAGTGACAAATTTATCGTGTAAACAGAAAAACTTGTCAAAGTCATTGAATGCATATATAACCACTAGGTATTAAAAACCAAATTAGGCCATGTTCATTGAGCAAAGAACACACAATAGAGTTTAAACAATATAATTCAATGCGAGTAGGGGTCATAAGCCTTACCTGCTATAAATAAAAACATAAATCAATGACCAATGCTCGTGATTTGCTATGTTAGAACAACACTATCTTCCCAACCCTAGATTTTTTGGAGTCAATTAATAACATTTTGGAGATAATCGAAGGTTGACTGATTGTTCGTTGAATGATTGATTTTTTGGTTCAACCAACTAAAAGTGGTATTGACTAGGTCAACAAGAGTTCATGTCAAGGCATGAATTCAAGATCTTTGGCACACTTAAATTAATGACGGTGCATAAAGTCTTCCTCATTTTGTGGAAATTATTTACACTTTCGAGTATATATAAGTTGTCCCATGGATTAGTCTATCATACATCTAAACACTTTTCCATATATATTGAGCTATGTTCATTTGTCTTTAGTGTTGTAACAATGGTTAAATCATACCATCTCACTCTCTTGGAATTCATAGTTATTCACAAACTTGAAATGGATTTGAAATAAATACCTTGATTATGAATTAAATCAAGGTAAAGAAATCAAGAAACTAAGGGTTCATATAGAAGATTCCTGGGGAGGACGTCGTAATAGAACAAACACGGTCTATAAACACGATATGAATATCAAGGAAGTTCTATTGGATGAAGAGGATCTTAGCACCCGGGTAGTGAGCTTGCAGAGGCGAGCAGTTGTAGGACGTTGGATATTTCCGGATGGAAATGATTTTGATTCGGCATCATGGATTGGCAAGATGTGGAAGCCGATCATTGGATATAGTCCAAAGTTCAGTTCCCTTATCAATGGATGGTTCTGTGTCCATTTTATGGACGAAAATGACGTATACAAGATCATAAGCAGAGCCTGGGTTCGAGGCAGAAGCTTCATGCAGTTGGTCCCTTGGTTCCTTGGTTTCAATCCTGTTGAAGAGGCCCCACGAAATAAGGTGGTGTGGGTTAAATTGCCTGGTTTGCCCCTAGAATTCTGGACACTGAAGGCTCTTAGGGCAATTGGAGATACCATTGGCAGCACAAAGTATGTTGACCCTAGCATTTTGGGAGCAGGAGACAAGAGAATCGCATGGATTCTTGTGGAAATCGACTACTCAGGCGGGCTGCCAGGGGACATTGATTTGGTGTGGGGCAATAGAAGACATCGACAGCGTGTTGACTTCTGGGGCATTCCATTTCGATGCCTCATATGTCATAGAACTGGACATCTAAGGGAGAGCTGTCCTTTCAGATCCCGTTTGGAGCGTGTTGGTGGAGGACAAGCGGGTGTGGCAGTGGGTCGTTTCAACCGCATCGCTGTATCTCATCTGTCGGAACCATTTGCAGGTAATCCTACTTCCCCATCTACAAACGAAGAAGCTATTGTATCTGAACCATTGGAGCCTATTTTCAATAGAAGTTCCCCTCTTAATAATCGGGTTCTGGATCCAGAGTCTAATATGCTCCCATCTGATGGTTTCGATACGGAGGTATCTCAAGATTTTGAAAATGTCAAACTTACACAGATATCTCCTGATCTATCAATTGTAATCCCAGAAGACAATTTCCAATGTAGTCTCAGCCCAGATGGTACTCCCATCCATCCTCGCCATGAGCACAGAGAAAAAGGTAAGGAGATTGTCGACATCGGGCTATTGGCAGGGTCTCACAGTTCCGTGTCAAACGATGGTCATTTTTCTGAGGAATTCCACTACGCTTTCGAAGCCACGGGGGAACAGGGGTCCACTCCAAGGAATACGGTGGGCAGCGACCTTCAGTCGCTCCTTGCTAATCCTAATATAGACTTAGCAGCTCTCACCGTATTTGATAAGCCGCCGGAATCAACCCAGAAGGATACCACGGAGGTTGGATGCCACAAGGGGAGGAATAAACTTTCAAAGGGTAAATTCAGGGCTATATCATTGATTGATGGACGTGAAGACAATCTTGTAGACATCCCTATATCTGTCAGCGAGGGATATTGGGCTTCTTCCAGGGCGCTTAGAGCACGCTCCCCTACTGAGGATTCGACATGACTTATCTCCTATCACTGAACATCAGAGGAATGGGCAAATCCTCTAAAAATCTTTGCCTAAAGGACTTAATTTTATCCGAAAATCCAGCAATTTTTCTGGGTCAAGAGACGATGTGCTGCAGAGGTAAGGCAATAAAGGTTCTTCTGAACATTAAGAAATGATGGAGGGCAGTTGCTAGGGATTCGGATGGTCTATCTGGGGGAGTGATAGCCATTTGGGATCCCGGACGTGCGAATTTCAATGCCTATAGTTTTTTTGGGGGCATTCTGTTGGAGGGCTACATCAGGGGGAGGGCGGAACATCTACATATCTTGAACATGTATGCGCCTTATGCAAACAGACAAACTTTCTGGAACAGAATACTGGTCTCCAATATTTTAACTCTCCCCAATCTCATTTTGATGGGAGATCTTAATATAACTCTGAAGGACGAGGAAATTTGGGGTCGTTCGGGGCGATTGGAGCCCCTTGCACAGACTTTGTCTGACATGTTCTATGACGAGAAGTTGATGGATATACGTCCGTCGCCATTGCTGCCAACTTGGACAAACAAAAGGATGGAAGACGCCTTCATAGGTAAACGGTTGGACAGAGCGTTGGTAAACGAAAATCTTGTGGACATATGGGGTTTGCCTCGGTCGGGTGTTATAGTTTCTGATATTTCAGACCATATGCCAATCACGTTGAAATGGAACGATGTGCAGAGAGCGAAGGGCAGACCTTTCAAATTTAACCGAGTTTGGCTCGCTGACCCGGAGTACACTTCCTTGGTTAGATCCGAGTGGGAAAAGGCAGAGACTGTGGTTTTTTCTTGTCATTGGGACCGATTTCATTACAAGATGCAGGCCATTAAGAAGAAGTCCAAAGCATGGGAGATTGGAAAGAAGGAGTCTCTTAAAAAAGAACTTGCAGAGATTAATAGTCAGATGGAGCATTTATACACATCTTTCTCACAGAAAAACCCGACGCCTCAGTCTATGGATCACATGGCCGAACTTAGTGGTCGTAAAAGAGAAATTCTGCAAATTGAGGAGGTCACATGGAAACTGAAAAGCCGAATTGCTTGGCTCAAAGAGGGGGATCTCAATACTCAGTTTTTTCATAAGTCTGCAAATGAGAGACGTAGCAGCAATGCAATATGGAGCATTAACAGACAGGATAATAGCGTGGCCCTATCTACGGAGGAGATTCAGAGGGAAGCATTCTCCTACTTCTCAGAGTTTTATAAAAAGGATCCCTCGATTGATGCTACATGCCAGTTGTGGGTTTTGGATCATATGGACCGGTTTTTTGAGGCAGATGATGTGGCTAGGATGGAAAAGGTTATTGACAACGAAGAGGTCCTTGGCGTGCTTAAATCCATCCCACAAGACAAGTGCCCTGGCCCGGACGGGTGGCCGGCAGAATTTTTCGTCTATTTTTTTGATCTATTGGGTAAGGATCTCACGGATCTTGCGGAGGGTTTCAGAGTAAAGGGCCATATTCCTCCAAATCTCAACTCCACGTTCATTTCTCTGATTCCTAAAATCACAGAACCAAAAAACTTCTCCGATTTCAGGCCTATATCATTGTGCAACTTGATTTATAAGGTGACATCTAAAATTATTGCAAACAGGATGAAGGGCTGTCTATCGAGATATATATCGCCTGAGCAATATGGTTTCCTGGAAGGTCGCTCTATTCATGACGCCGTCGCAATCGCACAGGAGGTGCTCCACTCTATGCATTCCGGGAAGCAGGAGGCTCTGATGATGAAAGTGGACCTACACAAGGCATACGACTCGGTGGATTGGTCGTATATTCATATCATTCTGCTCAAAATTGGGCTTCCTGTAAAGACTATTCGATGGATCATGTCCTGTATCACATCAGTTCGTTATGCTATTATTGTGAATGGTTTTCCCACTGATTTCTTTGAAGCTGGACGGGGTCTTCGACAGGGTTGTGCCTTATCGCCGCTGATTTTCATACTGGTTATGGACGGCTTCAGCAAGATCATCCACAGGGCAGAAAATAGGGGTACTCTAAAAGGATTCGAATTCTCCAGGTCGGTTTCAACATCACACTCCCTGTTCGTAGATGATTTACTTATTTTCGGTCTCCTCAAAAGGAATTACTGGTTCCACATTTATATTATCTTCTCTCGTTTTCAATCAGCAACTGGGTTGCATATGAACAAGGACAAGTCATTTCTCATATTTGATTCGGGTGATCAATCAGAGATTCAGTTTATTGCAGCGTTTTTAGGTGTAGAATATAGACAGGCTGCAAGGGGATTCAAGTACTTGGGATATACACTTAAACCATGTGGATACAGGAACAAAGATTGGCAGTGGCTAGTGGATAGAATCAGAACCCGTATACAAAGATGGACACACAGATGGCTCACGATGGGGGGGCGTCTGGTTATGATACAAGCGGTTCTGTCTCAAATGGTGGTTTATTGGGGCCATCTACTATACTTACCGGAGGCTATAATCAACATGATCAATCGGATCATCGCCAAATTTCTGTGGGGAGGTGTTAAATTGGAAAAGAAATTTCATCTATGCGGGCTCCAGACCCTTTGTCGTCCAAAAGATTTAAATGGGTGGGGCATTCTGAACGCTCGGGAGTTCAATAAAGCACTTCTTATGAAAACATTCTGGCGGGCTGTGACGGGAGATAACATCTGGTCTGCGATCATTAGAGCGAAATATATTGATGGCGACATTCTATTTAAGATCTACTGTGAAGCCTTTACGGTCCCCAGATCTTTATCGATCATATGGGCTGGTTTTAAGCGAATTGTGCCACTTTTCAAGCAGCGTCTGGTATAGTATTTTAGGAACGGTGCACGTATTCCTATTGGTGGGCGCGGTATGTCAAACATTCAAACGGGTCAGGGCCCCTCGCCTCGATTGATTCACACTTTGGCTCACTGCAGAATACATTACCTCGCACAATGTATCCGAGACTGGTATTTTGATGCGCCAATCTTCAAAACCGCTGGTCAACTCGGTCTGCGGGGTGAGGTGGCGGAAGAATGGGAAGTTTTCCGGGACATGCTCAGAGGAGCAGGTTTGAGCTATGCTCCGGGGGGTGATTTAATTGTCTGGAGTGGGACAATGCTGAACAACGGGATTATAGTAAAAGACATATATAGAGAAATCATCCGTAGTGGTGCTGGCGTATATTCACAGGAGTTCCTATTATTTTGGAGTTGGAAAATTCCCACTAAAATTACAGTGTTTGGATGGCTGGTGTGGATGGGTAAAATACTCACATGGGAGAACCTGTTGAAGAGGGGCTTCCAGGGCCCCGGTAGATGTGCAATATGCTGCCTTGAGGAGGAAAACATCCCTCATTTATTCTTCTCTTGCCCGGTCACCAGCAAACTGTGGCGTCTCTTCAGTGATTTTCATTTGGAAGCCCAATGGATGCCCCAGGATTTCCTTTCGGCGGCTAAAGAATGGGGTAAGTTGCAGTCCAAGTATTATGTTCTCCCCTTCTTTCTCATTTGGGAAATTTGGTTGGCCAGAAACCGGCTGATCTTTGAAGGGATTCCTTTCCATCTGGACAAGATCTTCACACAGGTAACCAAATGGATCGATGAACGCCCTCCTCTGCTGACTAAGGAGTCAGACTGCTCCCATCGTCTCAGACCACATGCAATTTCACTGCCGGCCATCTTTTTTGATGGTGCTTCCGTGGAGAATACCACGGGATGTGGGGTATGGATTAAGTTGAATGCTAATGAGCGCATACATCTCTTCTGGAATGGAGGCCCCGACTCTAATAACAAAGCTGAGATAATGGCACTTTGGGGAGGTCTTTGGGTCGCCTCTGACCTTTCTCTACAGGATATTAGTATATACGGGGATTCGAAGCTTGTGATTGGTTGGGTCACTAACAGTTATCAACTCCTCTCCCCACATCTTCAGGGTTGGCTGGATCGAACATAGTGCCTATGGAATAGGTTGCATTGCCCTACGATAAACCATATCTACAAGGAAAACAATACACGTGCGGATGGTTTGTCCAAGAGGGGGCTACAGGCAGATTTTGGGGTTTTTCAGGTTTCCTGGTATAGGAATGGTAGGGTGATCCAGGATCACAAAATTCCCTTACCTTGAACCTGTGGGATCAGGTTTCTCGGCTGCAGGCAGTGTTTTATGCTTTTGTAGACAGTTTTTTTTGGATATTACATTCACAGGTACAAAGAGTTCTGGTAGCTACGTTTTTTGGTGAAGTATGCTGTTGGATGGTCTTTCAGGGTGGACGTGCTACGACTATGAATTATGGTTCTCACTACTATATATGTCCGCTGGTATACTTTCCAGAATGATCTGGGGTATTCGGCTTTTGATATCTTTCGATGCCCAATTTTGTTTTTTCGTCCAGGCACAAATGATACAGGACTGATGGAACTTTAGTATGCCGGGGTTTCAACAGCGCCCGTCGTTTCTTCTCAAGAGAGCCTGTTTTTTACACAAGCGAGCCGGTTCTTCAATCTGATTTGGTGTTCCTTTGTATTGGAATATCTGTCCAGTTCTTGATCTACGTTTTTTTTCAGTTTCAGTTTCCATAGCTTTAGTTTACTATCAGCCCAGTTGTTTTTGCTTATATACATGGGAGTGGTATTGGCATCCTACAGCCAGTGCCACTTTATGGTTTTTTGATTCTCGGATTAGATAGATTCATTGGTGAAAGGGGTTGATTTTTATCCCCCTGTTATGATGGGCCGGTCAGATGTTTGGCTTATTCTTGCCTGAATTTGCAGACTTCTTGGCTGATTGCAATGATGTTCTCTCATTGAATTAGTTTTCAATTGAGTTTGTATATGGTTCATGGACTGATATATATTAATATATGCAGCGTTTTTTTTCTTCTGAAAAAAAAAAGTAGGATTATTGTGTTATGATGATAAAATTCATGGCTATGGAAGATGATGATAATGTATGAGTTTGTGATTAACAATGTGAAGCTACCCATGCAAGTTCAACTACCACTGACTCATTGTCATGTTGTGAATGTAAGTGCCAAAATTAAAAGAATATACCAAAGTGAGAACTTAAATAGGAAGATTTTAATGAAAAGATGAAATGGGAGAGAGTGATAGCTACATAAGGCAAATTGAATGGGGCATGCCTAGCCTTCTAGCTAACCCAATAAAGCCTGAATATGTCAAGTGAAGCCATAAATAATGACTTAGAAGGGGTTATTTGCTGAGCAATGGAGGAATACTAACAAATTCATGTTATGTAACCGTTAAATGCCCCTAGGATCGTGAGGCATGTAAACATGCAATTTTCAAGAATATAAGAATGAGCACAACCATTAAATTTTTTCCACAAATAATTCTACTGCCTATCATGGTTACATGCACGTGGGATTAAAATTTATGTATAATTATATTATTGAGTATGTTGGTTGTTGCTGTCATTGAAGTCATGTTCAGGGGAGTTTTCTTAGTTTGATAACCCTCTCAAAGATCTTTCCAATGGTATATGACACTTAGTTTAACTCCCTAGAATGAAGAGAAACCCAAGTTTGAAGTGGATCAGTCCTGCATGGTTCCATATGAGACAAGGTTCCCTTCGTTTAGTATCTAAACATCCGGGGGTCGAGTTGGGACATGTCAAACGCTCGCCGAGTTGGGAAAAATCATCCAAGTATTTTAACTCCATCCAAGATGCACCAAGGCATCCAGACATTTGGGCCTCATGAGTGCAAAAGGAAAACTAAGAAAGTTGCTAGATTCATATTTCCCGATAC
>JAXQQM020059644.1:0-44602 GCA_034641835.2 Pinus albicaulis | reverse complement strand
AGATGAATGGGTTGAAGGAACACTTGTTGAGGAAGAAAGTGAAGCTGATAAAATGAACAAAATTATGAAAGATCTCGAGAAGAAGTATGACCTAGAATCTTGTGGTCAAGTGCAGGTACCCCAAATTGGCACTTCTTCAGCAACAAATCTACAGCAGACATTACAGGAAGGCAGTCCACCAGTGGCAGCAGAACCAAAAGGCAAGGGAAAGGAACCTGAAATTCAGTTCATTGAAACTTTGGTCATGGCAGAGAAACCACAAACTTCCAAAGCACCTGAACAAACCCAAGTTTCTCCCACTCCAGTAAAGCATCCTGAAGTTTCAGAATTACAAACTCCATCCAATATGGAGATAGGAAAGAAAAGGCAGGTTCCAGACACTACTCCTCTTAAAGAGCCCTCAGGAATACATCAAGCCAAAAAACATAAATCAGATCCACTTCCAGATGTGGAAATCATAGATGAGGTGTTTGATGATGGGAGGGAAGACAGTCAACTAACTGGCACAGTTAGTGAAACAAACACAGGACATAAAGGAAAAGCTTTACAAAAGCAATTGAGTACTGAGGTATCCTCTTTCAGACCACCAAAAACAGATACAGGGGATATTAAAAGAACCTTCATTAATATAAAGGCAAAGAATGATCCATTAAGAATGAAGGTATATGATCAATATATGAAAATGGCTCCCCACAATCAAGAAAGGTTAATGTCAGCATTTGACATTTCACAAGGCAAAATGATGATGAGCCACTTCAAGTCAAAGGTGCCAAAACCCATGTCAGCAGCTGATTATATTAGAACAAATTTTGAGGTCCTGGCTAAGGATATTCATCCTTTAGACCAGATCGAGCTGCACAAACAAACTGGGGAAATGGTGTATTCCACTCTGACTAATAAGGCCATGGCAGCCCTAACGCTGCAAGATTCTTTAAATAACACAAGTGCTCAATTGCAAATTGAGAAGGCCTCTTCTCAAGCCAAAGATAATAGAATAAAGTCTCTAGAAGACATAATCATTGGCTTGGGTCACAACCCCAAAGACATTAAAAATATTGAGGCATTAATAAAGAAGAAAGATGATGACATAGCTGCACTGAGAAAGCAGCTAAAATTGCCAGCCTCAAGGCACCCTCAGACCCAAGAAGTTTTAAAGGGGAATTCACAAGAAGAGGTAATGGAGTTGCTCCTAAATATGACTGAGCAAGTAAGTGAAACAAAGAAGGAATTAGAGCAAGCTTTACAGGAAAAAGAAGCTATCAAACAGGCTACAACCACAGGTACTACAACAACAAAGCAACAAACAGAGCCAGAACAGGTAAACACTTCTGGTTTGAGTTCTGATGAGTTAATAAAACAAATGGAAAGTCTACAATTAAGAGTCACAGAACTTCAAACCACTAAGTTACAATTAAAATATTTGGAGCAGAAGTATGATACATCTAAAAAGACAGTTGCTGAAAATACCAGGGAAATCAAAAGATTGGACAAATTAGTTAAGGCTTTAGAGAAAGATCTTTCATTGGAAAAGCCTTTAAAGGAAATAAATGAAATTCTTTGGGGTAATATCATTGAGTTAATAAAGGGTATTTGGCCCTCTATTCAAGCTATTTTTGAACAAAATGATTTGCCAGCCTCAAGGCACCCCCAGACCCAAGAAGTTTTAAAGGGGAATTCACAAGAAGAGGTAATGGAGTTGCTCCTAAATATGACTGAGCGACTAAGTGAGACAGAGAAGGAATTGGAGCAAGCTTTACAGGAAAAGGAAGCTATCATGCAGGCATCCACCACAGAAGCTACTACAACCATAGGTACTACAACAGCAAAGCAACAAACAGAGCCAGAACAGGTAAACACTTCTGGTTTAAGTTCTGATGAGTTAATAAAACAAATGGAAAGTTTACAATTAAGAGTCACAGAACTTCAAACCACAAAGTTACAATTAAAATATTTGGAGCAGAAGTATGATACATCTAAGAAGACAGTTGCTGATAATGCCAGGGAAATCAAAAGATTGGACAAATTAGTAAAGGCTTTGGAAAAAGATCTTTCACTAGAAAAGCCTATGAAGGAAATAAATGAAATTCTTTGGGGTAATATAATTGAGTTAATAAAGAGTATTTGGCCTTCTATTCAAGAATTTTTTGAACAAAATGACCTGATTAAAGTAGCTCAGGAAGAAATAAACAGAACAAGAGATGAACTAAGAGGTAGACCTGAGCAGGCCAATCAACTTATTCAATTTTTGAACACCCGAACAAAACAACAGCTTGCAAGACTAGGAATTGAAGACAGAACTGGCACTATTTTGATGATAAAAAGAGTTTTCATCAAAAGAACTTTTATGCAGAATTTAGAAAGGAAGTGTGCAGATATTTTGGATGATATTAATGCTTTCAAAGAAAAATTTCAAGTTTTGTTAGACAGTGGGTTACCCAGTCCAATGCTCTCACAGGACCAAATAATGGAACTAGAAACCTATGTCAAGAAAATAGAGAGCCATGCTCAAAATACAACTACTAGTTCTATCAGTCTACCAGAAGCAACGTTGCCAACAGGGAAAAATCTATATGACAGGTTGAAGAATTTATTTCATCTTGAACATGAAATAAAGTATTTGTTTCCTGATGAGCCCACTTTTTACAAACTCACAGAGGCCGATGAGACATTGAGAAAACTTAAAAGGACTATAATACCAGATGATCAATGGTGGAAAGACCTATTGGAAATTCTATGAAAATTATCTTCAGGATGAGAATTTTATCTTTTTACTATTATGTGAAAGATAAAAATGAGCACAGATGAAAGAGTATCAGTTGAACAGGTTAAAGAGTATCCGTAAAGACAAAGAGTATCAAACAAGCAAAGAATTTACTCCAAGGGACAGCACCGAGCCCTATCTCAACACTTACCTCCAGCACATCACCAAATTGAGGAAACAACACATCAGCAGTTACCTATTATTCTATCCACGAGACCATTTGTCTCCTGTTTATTTGTAAATTACTCCTTAGTCACCCTAGATTATTGGCTAGGTTAGTGTGAGATTTTTTCAAGTTTTTCTTGTATAAATAAACCCTCAAAGGAAGTATGGAGGGTGGATTCTATTACTTTGCTGTAACATTGAGATTTTCGGAATAAAAGCATTTTGGAGAAATTTATTCGTGGCTTACTGGATGACGATTTGAAGCTCAGGACTTTTTGCAGGATTCATGTGTTGGACTGCAGTTCAATAAGTCTTTCTACCCTTTGTCTTAAGTTTTATATCAGTTTTTAATATCATTATGTCCATTTCTAAATAATTTACATAAAGGATTGAATCAGAATTTACTTAATTGTACTCTGATTTCAGATGTGATTGTTCTTAATGTTTTCCTCTAAATTGGTTATAAGCATGAATTCTTAAATGCTCTTGTTTTGCTAATTTAAACATTGTTGATTACTATAATAAAGAATTCTTCATTGCTCTTTGTTTGTAGTCATCTCATTTCTTTCTTTTGAACATGGTGAAAGATTCTTAGCTGCCTTTCATCCCTTCAAACTCATCCCATCCACTTTAAATTTTAAGGATTGTTCTCTGTTTGGCTATCTTGCCCTGTAAAGCCATCTTGTGTGTAGAATAGAAATCCAGTAAAGCCATCCTTTGACTCCATAGCCCAATGGACTGAAAACTTTCAACCTTGCCCTTAGTTTGTGGATTCCACCATTTTCAAACAAACTCTTGGATATATAACTAGCCTAAAACCTTCTAAGAACAAAGATAAATTATAAAGAGAGAGCCCTCTCTGGATGCAGATTGGCTAGATTCTGCATCTGAAGGTTGGTTTGTGGTTACCTCGGGTATACTTTCCTTTTCCACAACTTCAAGGAAAACCTGAGTGATAACATAGTGGCGACCATACTGGGGATCTGAATCATTTATTGATACTATTGTTTGATTTATGAGCTATAGACAGAGTCTGAAGATCAGCCAGGTAGCCTTTGAAATTTCTTTTGCTCTGCAATTGCAAAAGTAAATAAATGTTGCTTCAGTCTATCTCTGATTTAGCTTATCACTGAACCTTAGTTTCAAAATGTTTAATCAGACTCTCTAGTTTAACAGATCTTTGAGAAAATTTTAATCATACATCATTATTTCTTGAAGAATTTGTAGAAGTTGTATTTATTCTTTCAATTAAAATTAAAAATCCAAAAACACATAGTCTAGGAAAACTGGCTTCAGAAAGGATTCGACATACTAGGTCAAACCCTGACCCTAATCCACCACCAATATTTGAAAATCCAAATCTGATTCCTAGGATTCTTAGAAGACAAGGAAGTCAAGAAAGTTCTGAAAGAGGAAGTCAAGAGAGTTCAGGAAGTTCTAGACCACTTTCTAGATCTGCATCTTGTCCTGTGAAAATTATATATATTGATGACATTCCTTTTGATGCACGATTTGAAACATCTTTGTTTGTGAATTTTTCTGAAACTGAATTATCTAGATTAGTTCCAGATCCATTGTTCTTTGAAGATTTTCAATACAGATTTGTTTCACATCATCTTGACAGAGAATTACATAACTCTATTCAGACTGAACAAACCTTTGAAGAAAGTTCAAACATCTCTGTAATTACTGAAGTATCTCCAAGTTCAGTTACTTTTTCTCAAGCTTTTCAAACACCTGTCACCCCTTCTACTCCTCCATCTCCTCCTGCCAGACCATCAACTCCTATTACCCCACTTTATCTTCCAATGGCCAATCGATATGCCCCTTTACAGTTACCAGCCAACCCTCCTGCTTTGCCCCAAGATTACCAGAGTAAGATCACACCTTTTGATGGATCAGGTACTTACACAGCACAACAACACACCAAAAGGATGACTGATTACTTTGAGTTCTATGAAATTGACACCGATAATGTCCGAATGAGAATTTTTGTTCAGAGTCTTACTGGAGAAGTTAGGACATGGTTTAGGGCCCTTACTCCAAATATTATTTCTGATTTACCAGCTCTATACAGGGCATTTTTGAACCGATGGGAGAAGAAGAAAGATCCTCTTCAGATCCTATCAGAGTTCGAAAAATTAAGAAGAAGACCTAACGAAACAGTACAAGATTACATCATTAGATTCAATGAAGCATATAACGCAGTTCCTCAAAACCTAAGACCCCCACCTGACTCTGTATTGGTTAAATTCCCAGATGGTTTTGACTCTGATATAGCTTATTCCCTTAGGGAAAGAGCTCCCCAAACATTAGAGGAAATGCAGAGCATAGTGGTGAGTGTAGAGGCAAATCTAATAGAAAAACGAGCCAGAGCAAGAGCAAAAAGAAGAATGCCTATGAATGAAGAACCTTCAGCTTTTGAAAAGAAGCTGGATGCAATCATTAAAGGTATGGAAAGATTAGGAGACAGAGTGGAGACCATTGAAAGAAAGTCTTCTAGTGATAATCAGAATGTTGCAAGAAACCCAAACTTTAGGAGAAATTTGAATCAAAATATTGGAAAGAATGTCCCTGACCAAAACATTAGGCCACCTTTCCAAGAAAACTTCGTCGAAGGTTCAACTTCTGAAGAACCTACAGAAGATGTAGAAATAAACAATGTAACTGATGACAAAAATGAACCAGAAGTCTTCCTATCCCAGGATGATCAAGAAAATCACATCCTTGAAACATTCCAAACTCATTCAGGTGAGACTTTTGATTTTAAGGAAGGCTATGACACATCAATTTATGAGGTTCGTAAACAGTACAACTTGAGAAGTAGACGGATTGATGTGCCAGAGAATAGCAAACAAAAAACTGCAAAACAAAATGTCAAAGGTAAAGTCAACATTCCCCCTGTACAAAACAGTCCCCAAGTACAAATTCTGTCTAGGATAACTCCCAACCCTTCAAATCCAATAATTGAAGATGTCTCTGACAACCAACCAAACAATAAACAACAATCTAATACTTTTCCTCCTATGGGAAATGTAGAAGAAACAGTAGAAGTTAGTTCAGATACCCCTTCAAAACAAAATTTCATTCATGAAAAAGAGAAAAACATTGAAGACCCAAAAAATAGAGAAAACCCAACTGTGCAAAACACTAAAACTCAAATAGAAAAACCTTTCAATCTAGAGGCTGAAATAGGCAAACTAAAGATAGTTGTTCCTTTATCAGAATTGGCTAAACATGATGTCTATAGAAGTCAAATTACCAAGTCCTTAAACATTAACATTACTGGATTGGATGATTCAGTAAATATTCTTGATGATCAACCCAAACTTCTTTTTGGTCCCGAGGTAAATGGAAAACCAGAAAGTGGACGAACTCCTCCATTTTATGTAAGCCCGAATGTTCATGAAAAGATACTCCATAATGCAATGCTTGATTCTGGATCATCTCACAATCTGATGCCAAAAGCAGTAATGGAAAGATTGAATCTAGATATTACCAAACTGTACAAAGATTTGTTTTCATTTGATTCTAGTCAGGTAAAATGTTTAGGTTTGATTAAATATTTGTGTGTTACTTTGGTACAATATCCTGCTAAGTCTGTTTTGATGGACATAGTAGTGGCCGATATTCCACCTAAATATGGTATGTTATTGTCTAGATCTTGGGGTGCTAAACTTGGAGGGTCTATTCAACTAGACATGTCATATGCAACTATTTTAGTATTTGGTCAGCCTAAAAGGTTATATAGAGAAACCTTGATGAAGTACTTAGTCAGTAGCCATGAGAAGCCTGAAAACTTCCCTGTTTACTCTATACATTCTGATATGGATTCTTTTATTTTATACAATGCTGAGTTGGATCTTCCTACTGAAATAGAAGCTCCGGAATTGGAAACCATAAACAAAACCACCGTTAAAATTGAAGAAATTTCTGAAAACAAGGAAACACCAGTCGATCAAGAAATACCAGAAGAAACTAAACAACTAGCTCCTGTCAAGAAACATTTTAAAACAATTGATGAAGATTATGAACATGAAATTCTATGGCATTTAGAGTTTGATGGCTCAGTAAACAGATTAGGGGCAGGAGCTGGGATTTGGTTACACAATGTAGAGAACAATCATGCAGAGGGTCATGCTTATAGGTTGAATTTCAAATGCACTAACAACATGGCAGAGTATGAAGCTCTTTTATTAGGGCTTAAACATGTCAAGAAGTTAGGAGCTATTAGGGTATCAATCATAGGAGACTCCGAACTAATCATTCAACAGATTAAAGGAGAATGTTCAACAAAAGATATGAGGCTGAAACAATACAGAGAGACAGTTGTAGAAATTCTCAACACATTTCTACAAGCTCAACTTGCCAAGATTCCCAGGAAACAAAATTTGCATGCTCACAGCCTTGCCATATTTGCTAGCACATGCAAGTTACCTTTTGACCCTAATCATCAGTTTTCAGCTGAGATTAGACATAGGCCTGCTATACCAGACAATCTTTTGAATTGGCAAGTATTTGTAAATAACAATCAAATCAATAATTTTTTGACACTTCAAAATGAGTTTTCTAACTGTAATATAGATGAAGACATAACTATTGATGAATTTGATCAAGAAAAAGAACAAAAAATAGAAATTTCAAGAGAAAATGCAATTCATATGCTACACCCAACCACATTCACAGAAAAAGACATGCAGAATTTGAAACACATGGAATCTGATGAGATCATAGAAGATGAGATAGAAATCATCAATTTAAAAGATAATCATTTGCCCAAAGGATTAACTCCTTTGGAAGATCTGTTTGACTCAAATGATATTCCATTTAGACCTAAAATGGAACCGGTTAAGGCTGATATGGAAGAATGCAACTTAGGAACCCCAGAAAATCCCAAAATGGTTAAGTTGTCCAAATCTCTTCCAAAAGATCAAAAGGCCAAATATGTTGAACTATTGAAAGAATTCCAGGATGTTTTTTCCTGGAGTTATGAAGATCTGAAGTCTTATGATACATCCATCATTGAACACACTATACCTTTGAAACCAGATCAGAAACCTTTCAAACAAAAGCTTAGAAGAATAAATCCTATTTTATTACCTTCAATTGAAAAGGAAATTAAAAGAATGTTTGAAGCAGGGATTATAGCTCCTATCAGATTCTCAGAATGGGTTTCTAACCTGGTACCAACAAGGAAGAAGACTGGGGAAATTAGATTTTGTGTTGATCTAAGAAATTTGAACAAAGTTTCTTTAAAATATAACTATCCTTTACCAAAAATGGACCATATTCTTCAGAGGGTAGTAGGATCTTCTAGGATATCTCTACTGGATGGATTTTCAGGGTACAACCAGATTTTGGTTCATCCTGATGATCAGGATAAAACAACATTCACTACACCATGGGGTACGTTTAAATATGTCAAAATGCCATTTGGACTCAAGAATGCAGGAGCTACCTTTCAGAGAGCAATGGATATTGCTTTTGCTAAAGAAATACATGATTTTCTGGTTATTTATCTAGATGATTTAACTGTTTTTCTAAAACAGATCAAGAACATTTAGATCATTTAAGGCAAGTATTTATAAAGTGCAGAAAATATGGGATTTCTTTAAACCCTAAAAAGTCATTATTTGGTTTGGAAGAAGGAAAGATTTTAGGCCATATCATTTCTAAAGATGGCATTAGGATTGATCCAGAAAGAATACAAGCAATTTTACAGATACCTCATCCTAGAAACATAAAAGAGTTGCAAGCATTCATAGGAAAAATTAATTTCTTGAGAAGATTTATTTCTAGTTTAGCTGAATTACTTAGATTGCTTACTAACATGTTGAGGAAATATTCAAGCATTGACTGGACTGTAGAAGCCAAACAA
This sequence comes from Pinus albicaulis, assembly GCA_034641835.2. NCBI lineage: Eukaryota > Viridiplantae > Streptophyta > Pinopsida > Pinales > Pinaceae > Pinus > Pinus albicaulis. The sequence goes on along the minus strand of JAXQQM020059644.1, from coordinate 35,798 downwards.
TCATTTGAGGAAATTAAAATGGCTTTAACAAGAACACCAGTTCTTACCAGTCCTAAATTTGACAGAGATTTCATTATTTTTTCATTTGCTTCTGAACATACAGTTGCAGTTGTTTTACTTCAAAAAGATGATCAAGGGTGTGAAAAACCAATAGCATTTTTTAGTAAAGCACTTAGGGATGCATCTTTGAAATACAATATTATGGAAAAACAAGCTTTTTCATTGGTAAAAGCAATTAAAGATTTCAGAGTTTACATATTATATTCTCATGTGATAGCTTATGTGCCTAATGTTGTAGTTAAAGATATTTTGACTCAAGATGGCATTGAAGGTAAAAGAGGAAAGTGGATAGCTACCATTTTAGAATATGATATTGAGATTAAACCAACAAAACTCATAAAAGGTCAAGGTTTGGCACAACTCATGACTGAAACTAATTGCCAAGCCTTAGACATTAATGAACTGGATGACAACCAGGAGATGGCGACTCCACAGATCAGTCAATCTTTCTTAGATTCACCCTGGTACACTGATATCATTCATGTTTTATTAAACCTGCAAGCTCCTCCAGGGTTGTCCAGAACGAAAAGAAGATTTTTAAAAATGACATCCTTGAAATATTGTATTTTAGATGGCACTCTATTTTGGAAAAATCATGAAGGAATCTTATTGAATTGTCTATTAAAAGATGAAACTGATAAAGTTCTTAATGAATTTCATGCAGGGGATTGTGGAGGACATCTCTACTGGAAATCAACTGCAGACAAAATCTTAAGGGCTGGGTTTTACTGGCCAACATTATTTTCTGATGTTAAGAAATTTGTAACAACTTGTCATAAGTGTCAGATCTTTGAGGGTAAAAGAAAGTTGTTACCTCTGCCATTAAAACCAATTTCCACAGAAAGACCTTTCAACAATGGGGATTAGATTTTATTGGAGAAATCCATCCCCCTTCTTCAGGGCAACACAGATGGATTCTTACTGCCACAGACTACTTCACTAAGTGGATTGAAGCTATCCCATGCAGACAGGCCAATGATTCTGTGATTATAGGGCTTTTAGAAACCACCATACTTTCAAGATTTGGCTGTCCAGAAAAGATTATAACAGATAATGCTGCTGCATTTAAGTCAAAGAAAATGATTAGTTTCTGTAGTAAATATCATATTACTTTAGGCCATTCAAAAACTTATTACCCTCAGGGTAATGGGCTAGCAGAATCCTCCTATAAAAGCCTTATCAATATTATCAAAAAGTTATTGGAAGAAAACAAAAAGAATTGGCACAAGAAATTGACCAATGCATTGTGGGCAGACAGACTTACAACTAAGAAATCAATTGGGACTAGTCCATATGAGTTAGTTTATGGCCTTGAAGCAAGATTCCCATCCTCTTTAGGAATTCCTGTTATGAAATTACTTCAGGAGGCTCAAGTGGAACCAAATGACATTCAAAGAAGAATTAATCAAACAATCCACTTGCAACAAACCAGGGAAGAGGTATACCAAAGATCACAAGTCTTGCAGGAAAAGCTAAAGAAAATGTTTGATAAAAGGACTAAAGTAGAAGATTTTCAACTAGGTGATAAAGTCCTAAGATGGGATTCTAGAAGAGAAGAAAAAGGGAAACATGGGAAATTTGATTTCTTATGGAAAGGGCCTTACATCATACATGCCTTGCAAGGAAACAACACATACTTTTTGAAGAATTTGGACAATTCAGAAGCTGAGGAAGGACCAGTCAATGGTCGAATGCTGAAGCATTATTTTGATCCTATTTACTAGGATGTTTTGATTTTTCTAACTTGTACATAATATATCCTTTTCTAATGCAGTTTTGATTGGATGGTGACTTCTTGGAGTTGAAGCCTGAAGTGAAGGCCCTAAGCTTCAAAAGTTTCACTATCATAAGTACAATAAAGCTACCAGGAGAAGGAGATTACATAATTCAGTTTGAAGACATGTTTAGGCATCTGACCTGCTGTTCTTGACTTTTCACAAGGAAAAGCCATCCCCAAGTGGAGCCAGTGTTAGACTCCTATACCAATAGGTTTCATTTTTCATGATTGTCTTGATTGAACTATGGAATATGTTCAAACCTTTTTCTTGGACAAAGGTGTTCCATATTCTTGAAAAACCAAAAAATCAAAAAAATTTAAAAAATGTAAAGAGGGTATACCCTAAAAGAAAAATCAAAGGGTAAGAAAAATAAATTGGTCAAGAAAATGAAAGAAATGAACCCTAAGAAAAAAATAGACCAAGGAAAGTGTGCAAATCCAAATGCCACTACTATTTCATTTTTGTAATAAAGCAATTGTGTGCAGCTTGTCAAACTTTTGCCACAATTCATGAATAGTCAAACTGTTTAAGCTTGGCTAGTTCATTTTTCAATTTCATGTTGTAGAATAGAGAATAAATATCTGACCAAACAGTTTAATCTTGGCAGATAAGTAGATAGGTAGAGTGAATAAAGGGTGCTCAACAGCTTAATCTGAGCCCTTGGATGTAATAAGGGTAGAATTAGATAGATTTTCCTTGTACAAAAGAAAAAAGATTGATAAGGGTTTGCAAGTCTAAATGCACCCTAATAAAGAAAAGAAAATGGTAGTGTCAAGTAGATAGGGTAGGTAGATGGTTGCAAAGTTTTATCTGATGAATGATGCTGCTACATGTTTTTGATCCTTTACTTTCATCACAAATACTGAAGCAGGAAATACACTGGAAAAATCATAGCAAGCAAAGTCAAACTCTTTAACTTCCCTCATCACTTTCCCCTCAAAAGTTTTACTAATTTCCCCCAAAATACTAAGGTATTTGGAGATCAAAAGGGCTCAAGGCATTTCCTTGACTTTTGGAGGGACCGGACCCTCGGCCTAATGATCAAAAAGACCTAAGTACTTGAGATAATTCATCATTATAATCATTCACCTTTAACCTTGTCCTAAGTAAAATCTCATTTTGCTTAGGAAAATTATGCACAATTCCATAAAAATCCCTCAAAATAACTTACTATTCTAAGTTTAAGTGTGGAAAATGAGATATTGTAATTTACTTCAGAAATTGTCACTTTCTTAGATGTGCAAAGTTTTTTGAGTTCCCTTGTCCCTTTGTCATATTTACATTTAACTCTATTTACTAAATCCCTAGTGAAAATGCCCTATCCTAAGTATATAATTCCTTTTGAATTAATATCCCAAAAACCCTCTATTATGTTTTAACCAAAGTATTTACTTCCCAAATATTCATTAAAAACCCACTATACAAGCCCTTTGGTTAAATATATCGTTATACAATAGTCCCGCCCTTATGATAAGTTAACTATATTGGTTATTTTATCATATAATAAAATAAAAAACATATATACGAAAAACTTTAAACATATGATTTATATGTTTAATACAAAAATATAAACAAAACCCGAAGTTTTATTTTCTAAACCAAAATTTTGGAAAAGCCCCTATGCCACCGTGGTCCATCCACCTGGCATTCCACCCGACGTTTCAAACACAATTAAAACCCCGCCGCGACCCCTTTTTCATTATAATTACGGGATTAATTAGTTATCTGAACTAATTAATAACCTTTCTTCCGCCAATCATGTGCCACCCGGGATGATTAATTAAACGTTAAATATGCCGGGCCCGCATGATAACGCCCCACCATTTCCCAGTACTTTCCACCGTTGGATCGCCCTTCCGCAGATCGACGCTCCACGTCAATTCCGCTATCCATCCAATATCAGATCTTTAGTGCGCGGGGGATTGGTGGTATTTGACTAGTCCTCCGTCCACGTGGCAACGATCCAATGGAATCGCTCCCCCCGCGATCAATACCACCTTTGCCAATAAGCGGTGCGGGGACTAAACCACTTACCGCCCGACCCTTGCACACGTCAGCCCGTACCAACGTGACGTCACTCCTCGAAAAGCTAAAAACCCCTCTTTTGACTTTGGAAATAAAACAAAATTTCGCGTTTTTATGTCATTTTCACCATTTGAACGCAACTGTGCTTTCCACTACGATTTTCAAATTTCCGCTAAAATCCACTGTTCAATTCGATTTCGTTCCCGATTTCCGCCAGAACTGTGTTCAAGCGTCCTCCTGCTACTGTCTGATACCTGTTAAAAGTCAGTTTGCCTCCAAGAACAGGTATTTATCATATTTTGCCCCGAACTGCAAATAAAACTCTGTGTTCTTTATTTTTCGCTGAATGAGTGTTTAAATCATATTCCTAAGATCATTCCCTGAGTTTTACGACTATAAATTGTTCCCCTGAACCTGCAATTGTGCCAATTTCCCTCAGTAAGATCAAAATCACGCCCGGCCTGTGAAGAAAACCAGAAACCTCTGTTTTGAATCCACAAGAACCAAAATGGAGGCCCCGGCAGCTTTGAATGTAACTCCACTGAATGCCCCTCACCGAGAGTTAGAATATTTACCTTTGGTAGATAAAGATTTCCAGATTAAAGACTTGCATTTTGATGAAAGTCCCCTTCTGAGTTATTGTCGCTGCAGAGACGAATACTCGAAGGGGCAAGATCTCATTGGGTTGTGGGAATCCAATCTCCCAAGGTATCTCATCCCTTCAGTCATTTCCTTCCCAGAAATTATCCACTATTTCCATTCTAACTATGATCCCACTCAAAGAGCTGTAATATCCCCTGACCAGAGTGTTCTGTTCCCCATTACTCCCCAGGCTATCAATGCAATGCTACATTTTGAACCAGACCAATAACTAGCACCTTTGTCTATGGAAGAATTGATTGAAAAGACTAAGCAATTGACCCCAGAAAAGTTAAAATCCATGTGCCAGAATTTCATGTTGCCTGAACATCAACCTAAGGGGCCTCCTCCCTATGGTTTTTATTATTTCAATAAATTGGGAAGGCTCATCATAAATATGATATCTTTTGTCTTGGGATTCAATACCAGTGAATATGTGGATGAAATAACATTGGTTTTACTATCTATCTTTACTCCTGGGCAGCCTCCTGAAGTTAAATATGACTTTGCCTCTTTCATAGCCAATAAGATCCATGATCAGTTCATGAGGCTAGATGATGAGAAAGTTTTCAAATATTCCTCAGTTATTTATCATCTCATTATCTTCTATCAATCAGAAAAGTTCCCTTTCCCTGTTAAAAAGCTTGATGCCAAGGGAAACCCCAGGTCAGTTATATTTTGGTCTCCCATAATTCATTCTTCCTCTGATTCTCCCTATTCCTACACTGAGTTCATCGATCAGTTTGTATATCTGCAACAACCTTGTTGATAGGAATTCCCCCCCCAAGGCTCAGTAATGAAATAAAGAAGACCTTGCAGCTTTCAAGGACTTATAAAATTGGAGATTGGTATTTATATCAGAACCATTCAGTCATCAGAATCTATGGATGTGAATTACATCCATTCAAGTTGCCAAGATATGTGCCCATGAGACTTTTTGCCTTAGAATATTTCAGGCAAATGAATAATTCAGATATGATCCATTTTTGTAGTGTGAAGAAGAAAGCCCAATTAAGGATCAAAAGTCAATTAGGTCCTTTCATCTGCAACTCTAGGGAAGCCGAGCAAGAAGCAGAAAACATATTGCAAAACCGTTGCAAATTCCAAAGAAGTTTCCGTTGGGTTCATTATGACCCATTTGGTTTTATTTGTGAAAAGAGATTAAAGAACAAATCATCCCCATATATACACCACAAGATTCCTGAACTAGAACAATATGCCAATCAAGATGAATGGGTTGAAGGAACACTTGTTGAGGAAGAAAGTGAAGCTGACAAAATGAAAAAAATTATGAAAGATCTCGAGAAGAAGTATGACCTAGAATCTTGTGGTCAAGTGCAGGTACCCCACATTGGCACTTCTTCAGCAGCAAATCTACAGCAGACATTACAGGAAAGCAGTTCATCAGTTGCAGCAGAACCAAAGGGCAAAGGAAAGGAACCTGAAATCCAGGTCATTGAAACTTTAGTCATGACAGAGAAACCACAAACTTCCAGAGCACTTGAACAAACCCAAGTTTCTCCCACTCAGGTAAAACACCCTGAAGTTTCAGAATTACAAACTCCATCCAATATGGAGATAGGAAAGAAAAGGCAAGTTCCAGATATTACTCCTCCTAAAGAATCCTCAGGAGTACATCAAGCCAAAAAACAGAAACCAGATCCAATTCAAGATGTAGAGATCATTGATGAAATATTTGATGATGGAAGGGAAGACAGTCAACTAACTGGCACAGTTAGTGAAACAAACACAGGACAGAAAGGAAAAGCTTTACAAAAGCAATTGAGTACTGAGGTATCCTCTTTCAGACCACCAAAAACAGATACAGGGGATATAAAAAGAACCTTCATTAATATAAAGGCAAAGAATGATCCATTAAGAATGAAGGTATATGATCAATATATTAAAATGGCTCCCCATAATCAGGAAAGGTTAATGTTAGCATTTGACATTTCACAAGGAAAAATGATGATGAGCCACTTCAAGTCAAAGGTGCCAAAACCCATGTCAGCAGCTGATTATATCAGAACAAATTTTGAGGTCCTGGCAAAGGACATTCATCCTTTGGACCAGATAGAGCTGCATAAACAAACTGGGGAAATGGTGTATTCCACTCTTACTAATAAAGCCATGGCAGCCCTAACGCTGCAAGATTCTTTAAATAACACAAGTGCCCAATTGCAAATTGAGAAGGCCTCTTCTCAGGCCAAAGATAACAGAATAAAGTCTTTGGAAGACATAATCATCAGCTTGGGTCACAACCCCAAAGACATTAAAAGCATCGAGGCATTAATAAAGAAGAAAGATGATGACATAGCTGCACTGAGAAAGCAGCTGAAATTTCCAGCCTCAAGGCACCCCCAGACCCAAGAAGTTTTAAAGGGGAATTCACAAGAAGAGGTAATGGAGTTGCTCCTAAATATGACTGAGCGACTAAGTGAAACAGAGAAGGAATTAGAGCAAGCTTTACAGGAAAAAGAAGCTATCAAGCAGACATCCATCACAGAAGCTACTACAACCACAGGTACTACAACAGCAAAGCAACAAACAGAACCAGCTCAGGTAAATACTTCTGGTTTAAGTGCTGATGAGTTAATAAAACAAATGGAAAGTTTACAATTAAGAGTCACAGAACTTCAAGCCACTAAGTTACAATTAAAAGATTTGGAGCAGAAGTATGATACATCTAAAAAGATAGTTGCTGAAAATACCAGGGAAATCAAAAGATTGGACAAATTAGTTAAGGCTTTAGAGAAAGATCTTTCATTAGAAAAGCCTTTGAAGGAAATAAATCAAATTCTTTGGGGAAATATAATTGAATTAATAAAAAGTATTTGGCCCTCTATTCAAGCAATTTTTGAACAAAATGACTTGATTAAAATAGCTCAGGAAGAAATAAACAGAACAAGAGATGAACTAAGAGGTAGACCTGAGCGGGCCAATCAACTCATTCAATTTTTGAACACCCGAACAAAGCAACAGCTTGCAAGATTAGGAATTGAAGACAGAACCGGCACTATTTTGATAATAAAAGAGTTTTCATCAAGAGAACTTTTATGCAGAATTTAGAAAGGAAATGTTCAGAGATTTTGGCTGATATTGATGCTTTCAGAGAAAAATTTCAAGTTTTATTGGACAATGGGTTACCCAGTCCCATGCTCACAGAGGACCAAATAATGGAACTAGAAACCTATGTCAAGAAAATAGAGAGCCATGCTCAAAATACAACTACTATTTCTATCAGTCTACCAGAAGCAACGTTACCAACAGGGAAAAATCTATATGACAGATTGAAGAATTTATTTCATCTTGAACATGAAATAAAGTATTTGTTTCCTGATGAGCCCACTTTTTACAAACTCACAGAGGCTGATGAGACATTGAGAAAACTTAAGAGGACTATAATACCAGACGATCAATGGTGGAAAGACCTATTGGAAATTATATGAAAATTATCTTCAGGATGAGAATTTTATCTTTTTACTATTATGTGAAAGATAAAAATGAGCATGTATAAAAGAGTATCGCTGAATAGTTAAAGAGCATCCGTAAAGACAAAGAGGACGAAACAAAGGCAAAGAATTCACTCCAAGGGCAAAGACTCTAGCCCTATCTCAACACTTACTCAAAGACATCAAAAAGCCACTCATTATTCTATCCACAAGACCATTTGTCTCCCCGTTTATTTGTAAATTACTCCCTAGTCACCCTAGATTATTGGCTAGGTTAGTGAGATTTTTCAAGTTTTTCTTTAGATAAATAAACTCTCAAAAGGAAGTATTGAGGGTGGATTCTATTACTCTGCTGTAACATTGAGATTTTTGGAATAAAAGCATTTTGGAGAAATTTATTCGTGGCTTACTGGATGACGATTTGAAGTTCAGGACCTTTTGCAGGATTCATGTGTTGGACTGCAGTTCAATAAGTTTTTCTACCCTTTGTCTTAAGTTTTATATTAGTTTATAATATCATCATATCCATTTCTGAATAATTTACATAAATGATTGAATCAGAATTTACTTAATTGTACTCTGATTTCATATGTGATTGTTCTTAATGTTTTCTTCTAAATTAGTTATAAGCATGAATTCTTAAATGCTCTTGCTTTGCTAATTTAAACATTGTTGATTACTATAATAAAGAATTCTTCATTGCTCTTTGTTTGTAGTCATCTCACTTCTCTGTTTGTTGCAGCATTTTAACTACTAATTGCAGATCTGAAGATGTTTTGCAGCCTCTATTATTGTTAGGGCTATTAGTTATGCGTAGCTAAAGTGGTTCTTTTTCGTACACTTCGACGAAGAATTCATACTAACAATTACAATCTCCAAAAACTATAGAAATTTTATGGGAAGTTCTGCAGGTTGTACTACCCAAATTCTCCTAAGAAATCACACAACTTGCCATCTGCTCAACCTATAGTGCAGCCTTTCTGTCACCTATGTGGTTGCTTGCACCCCTGCCCACAGCACGTGCAACAGTTTACTGCTTCATGTGGCATGTGTGACTACTCTACTCACTTTGCACAGCACATGCGGCCCTACTGCAACACACATCATTGTTTTGAACCCTCCACACAACTCGCGTTTCTCTCTCAAGATGAGTATGGCCGCATTGTACCATTGTTGTTGGATGATCTACAGAATTTTGTTGTACAACCTTATTGGGAATGATCCTTGCTGCAAAAATCACTCTGCTGCAATACATATTTCAAAACATATCACTTGGATGAAATTCCATTTTCATCCAATCACATGTCTAGAGTCTAGACACTCAAATCTGTTTGGAAGTACATGTCCGGTGCTACTATCATAAACAAGGGGAGGATGAAGGAGATGATATCACACAAAGAAAAATACCCCTACACTTTCCCCACTTGTTGACATCCTATAGGTCAAAACAGAACCTACCATGGAGCATCACCCTCTAGACCCCTTGACACTCATATGGTAGCCAAAATACACTTGACTGGGAAGCTTGATCAAAAAAATCCCCCTGACATCCTTGGGGATAGTAACACATCTGAAGGGGCCAATGGAAGACCCTTTTGTTTGATTGAGACGATGGTTACAATCTCAAAATCTGCTCTACTATTGATATTGGGCCTTGTTATGCAACCAACAAGACACATAATATATTTGCAAGTCTAGTAGGATTGTGCAACCATGGTCAACTTCCTCATAAAGGGAAGGTATCGATGATGCTAAATAAGAAGTTTCCTTTGTAGTTGTTGAAATTACCAATTCTACATGGATATTGTCAAAAGATCTAGACTAAAGGAAATACACAAATATCTAACAACCATCTAGGGTGGGGTAAATGTCCAAGCTCAGGGATTCTAGTTAGGAAGAGAGTCCAACCCCACCAGGAAAAAAATAGTTTTTTATTCACTAAACATATCACTTGATGCCAGGTTGATTATGTCTAAACAAGCATGAGCATCATCAACTAAACTTATCTAAGCACTATTTTGTATATAAAAGCTAATGTATTAGTGAAAAATGTGTTCTCCATAGTCACACATCTAGGTCCAAACTCCACATGAGTCAACATCTGAATAATGAAACTCCAATCCACTCAATCAAAAGATTTGTCAAATGTAATTTCAAAGAAAAGGGGTTTTTGGCTAGTTTTTGTGCACATTTAAAGGTTTTACATGTTGAAAACATGGTATTGAGAATAATTGTTTGTACACAAAACTTGTATTATCATTAGACAACCTTCCATGGAATTTCCTAGATCCTTAGAGTCTCTATTTTAGCCATGATCTTGTGTGCCACACTAAGAAATGTAATTGGATGCCAATCATCAATTGTATTTGTGGCTTCTTTTTTGGGAATGTGTTTGCCAAATGAAAAAAAATTTCACTAATCATGGCTCATGGCCTTGTAAAATTCACATAGAATTCCATCTAGATTCTATACCCAGATACTTTTCATTCTTCATGTAGCTAAGTACTACAAAATCTTCCTCTTTTGAGAAGTCATCGTTCTTCAACTTGCTCTAGTCACCAATAAAAACCTTATGAGGATTTACCCTACAATAAGAATTTCTTGCAGCCACTACATGATTCATCATGGTATAAGGAGAAAATTATTTTGAAATTTCAATTTGAACATAATGTTAGGAGTGCCAAAAAAAGAACCATTTGCATGGAGTAATCCAAGATCCTGTTCATTGCCACTTTTATTTTCAAAAATTCAAAATAGAATTTTGAGCCCTCATATCCCTTATTAATCCACTGCATCCTGAAACAAACTCGGACACACTTGGAAATATATTCCCCTCTGCTTCACCTCCCTCTGAACCATTGTGTCCTACCATGCATCCTTGTCATAGAGGGACACATTATGGAGATTTGCTTCAATAGCAATGCACACCTACTAAAGTCTACATTGTTGCAACTCCTTTCTGCCTTTTGCGGGCCATCATCCTACCCCAACCTCTCATGGATTTGAAAATACAACATATATGGTTATAACTTATGATCCAAGTATATTGAAATGCATTTTTTATTGTTTCTTTAATGGACGTATGCAATGTCCCTAGGTAATTTTTGGCCTTGGGGTTCAATCCTTATGTAGGATTTTCCAATCATGAAAATAATCATAACAACAGTGCACATTTATCAACTCATATAACGATAAGTACTTTTCTATATAATTCAATAATGATATAAGAGATATTTAATAGTCATTTGTTTCTTCAGCAAACCACCACGAGTTAGGGATAACTTCCTAAGGAACAATAGACCTGTAAAACCAATAATCCACCAATATAATTCTAGCTGTAATTTCAATATTCAATAGATCAATATTCCAACTATAACCCACAATAGCACTATCCAAGTTTAGTTGGTAATATACTAATTAACAACTCACTGTCTAACTGTACTGCCTCCAAACTTGTTTGTTGTTAGGAAGCGCTTGTGACAACCCTTTCTTAGTGGAGTTTCAATTTGTGGTTGGAGTAGTCTCCTAACCTGGTCAAATGGCTGGTTAGATCTTATGGCAGTCCCCTTTTGATCCAAATTTCACCTGCGGTTGGAGAGTTGATCCTATTGCTACATCACATCAACAAACTAAGGTTCTGGAGGCCTGATTGGGATGTTTGGTAATTTTTGGCTTGTAATTGGAGGCATGTAATTATTGGGGAGTGGTTTCAAAGCTTCATGTGATCACAGACCCCTAAAATAGATATCTTCTACGGCCCTAAATACACTCAGGAGGAAGGAAACCTATAGGTGATGCCCTAAATGATTTAAACTAGGCCCTAAAAACCACCTATTAACCTATTGATCTCCTGTTTGGTTGAGAACAACCTCGCTACCTCCTGTTTCGCTTTAGTGCCTCAGAAAAGAAACCTTGCAGCCTTACCTTTCCTTAACCAATGGTTCTAAGCTTGGGTGCACCATAGACAGATCACAGAGAGAAGATCTTGTTGCCCAGAAAAACTAATGGTGGCCAGCCATCCCACAGAAAGACCTTTGTTGTCTTGAACATGAGTTATTGACCAAGAATAACCACTGAGAATGTGTTTCCCTGATTTCCAAAAAAAATCATACATGCTCCAAAATATTATGTTGTAAGAGGTGTAACAAGTGGTTATTGTATGGCATGTTACAACTTTGAATCTATCTTTAAAGCCATTAATAGTAATCTCTGTTTTAATCTTTAATTTTTTTTTTCTTGTGTTCATTGGAATAATGCTCTATTTGGGAGAAAATGGATGGTTCGAGAAGCATGTAGAACTGTGGGATGTTATCTGTCTAAAAATCCCTTACTACTTATAGAAGTGACATAATTAGTAAATGTTTCATGAGATGAATAGTTTGTTCAATTTGGAAGAAATTTATTTATTTATTATTTAGATCAAGTTTAACTATGTAATTGTTGCCCAACATTGCCATTTTTAGGTAAGATGTGGGCAATATTTAAGTTGGGGTCAAGGAGTGTTAACTGTTATTCGTTTTTTAGGCAAGAAACTCTTATTTGACTACCTTTTGGCTCCTGGATGTAACAACTGTAATTCTTAATGAAATATCTGTGCCATTTTCCCCTAAAATATATTTTTTTAATTCCATGTCCCCTATTTATATATATTTAACAACAAACGTTGATGTACTAATTACTATGTAAGTGAAACCCTTGTTCAAGGGTTTGATTAAAAAGGTATGTATTCATGATCCTTTTTCTTTTCTTCACTTCCGCGTTATATTTTATCATCATTTGAAGTGATAAATAATTTTAAACATGCCGGAAAAAAAAAAAAAAAAAAAGTGTAAACAAAAATAAAATTGGGTTTTGACCCCAATTGTAGAGTAATAAATTGTATTATCATTATCTTTACTCATCTACTCTTAATGATGGGATGGTTTTTGTTATTATCTATTCATTTCCCTAGCTTCTCTACACATATATCCAACACTTAAAAGTGCCTCTACACTTGTGGGTGGCCCCCAAGGGGTGGTTTAGCTTATTATTTTTCACATCTTACTACATTTCTCAGATCTAGAGGTGCATAACAGCAAGTTACTTTATCATCTACAACCATTTGCTAAATTCTATAGCAAGTTATTCACCTCCCAATTTGTAAGGGCTCATATCACTCAACTTGGTGTTATTCTAAGAGTTATGTCTAGTATTTTGAGTGTCTTTATGCTTTCTGATTTGCATTTTTCTGCAGTCATATTTCATTTGTATATTTACTCTCATGAATACCTTGACAAGACCACTATTTTGGGTGGTTAAACCACCAACTGATTTGGACAAGACCTACCCACTTATGATCCAATTCCAAACCAATCCATTTGAAACTAGGCAACCCATAGAGCACCAAAATGCATAAAAACCAAAAACAAAATAACATAAAAATCCACCCCCTCTCTTAAAGCCTAATCCTAAAAATTCTCAAGTTTGAACTGGATCTGTAATCACCAAAAAAATACCATAATGTATCAAACCAATGGAAGGATTTAACTCTAGCCTTTCTCATAGTTGGAAAATACCTAGCATGGAAGTTGGGTTCAAGCCCATGGGTCAAAATTGGCACAGACGCAATATTTGTGATTAGGGACAATTTCTTCCTTCTAGAGGCACTTATTGTTCAAATTCAAGATACACATCAATGCACACTAAATAGAAATGTTGTTGTCAATTGAATGAAAATTTGGAGATACGGATGGGTCCAAGCACAGGATTTGGGACATGAAAGAAAGCAAGGCCCACATTCATTTAAGTGATTCCAATGATGAAATTTCTTGGTCCTATAACACCACAAGTGGTAATTATTTAACTAAGTTGGGGTATTATCTTGCAATGCAAAACCTAGAAACATCAACAAATAAATGGTGGTTTAAGAAGCTGTGGATGAAGGGAATTTTGTCCTCATTTTCTTTATACTAATTACTCAGCCCGACAATATTGGGTAGACCATAGAAAAAAGAATAAACTAATTCCATATTCTCTACCCACTGTGGGGAGAAGAAATATGGCACCTATCATAGGAAGCTTTCCCATATTAATGAGGAATGTCAAACATTTAGGCCAAAAGAGCTCCAAAAGGAAAAATACTTCCTTTATAAGAATTTTTGAGAGGTTGGAGAGTTAGAGGTTGATGTCAAAAATCCCAGCTACATTGACCCACACTTGATGCTAATGCACAAAGTTAGCCTTGCCAACAACAAGGAAGCTCATTGTACATATAACTGCCAAATCAAGTAGAAACTAGCATATATGGTCATTGATAATGGCAACCAAAATAACCTTTTCTTGCTTCAATTGGAAAAGGAACTTAAGTTACCAACCTCAACTCATCCCAACTCACATTACCTTGGATAGGTCAAAGATGCACATTAGCTTGTGCTAATCAGCTGAAAAAGATCAAACTATTACTAAAAGATGGCAATATTTTTCCTAATATCTCATATGTTCTTACAAAAAAAGATGAGAAAACTTATGAAAATAATATGATGATAACAAGTTTAACTAATTGCATAAGTGTAAGTAATATAAGTGGCATTTAAAAATTTAAAGGAGGAATACAAAAGAGGAATGGCACAAATGCAGATATATTCTAGTAAATAAAATAAAAAATATAATGGATTCAATTGACGGAGAAATCAATGGAGTCGTTGGTGGTTGTTTGTCTCCTAAACACGGGAGTTACAATTAGATGTTTAAAAATACACCATGATACATTCCCACATGCCACTTGTCACCTAATATTATTCTCACCTCTTCCTCCTTGCTTACAAGGAATTGTTCCCTAAATTAGCAAAATGGAAACCAGTATGTCTTCCCTCACAAGGAAGCCAAGTGTTTTCCATTGAAATGTGTGGCTGAGATATTTCGTTGGGTGATGAATGGGGAAGAACACTAGGACCTATCACCATGGATGTTTGGAATTCTACATGAGTTTTCAAGAGAATGGAAATTCCTACATGCTCAAAGGTTCCAAAGCAACCATTAGAGAAATAATCAACTACCATTGTATGGAAAAGCTTCTGAAAAAGGGCCATTGTTTAAAAATGGGGGATATGTGAAATGTGAGGGAAGACATATTGGGTTCCATTTTTATAATTGAATAGGTGAAAGACCCAACTATTTTCTATACTTCCTCATGGCTGACATGCTACGGGTGTTTGTCATGGGACCATTGGGTCCATCAAAGAGGTTAGCCAAATTGTAGCCAAACATAATTAGTGTACCAAAATAATTTTTTTAAGAGGGGCCAAAAGTAATGGTATGAGCTGGTCCACAAGAAAGGAAAAAATAATTATTGTAAAGTGACAACACAACAATCAATGTTGCAAAAGGATTTTGTTGAGCTAGGTCTCCTGTAGCGGTATTGGTAGGCATAGTTCCATTTGAAATATGGGCTATTGAAACCTCACAAAGACTCTTTAAACATCATTATGTCCAAAGGATTGTTGGAACTAGACATAGCAGAGGAATGGGGTTATCCGAAAGAATACATCCCAGATTCACAAGGAGATCAACTATTAGTTTCTAACCCCGGCATTACTATAGATAGTGAGAAATCCAGCACTACAACAATATGGATCTTTATCAATGACAAGGCATCTATTTCAGATTTCAGAGAAAATTCAAGTAAAAAATGATTGCTATAATTACCATTGCATAGATTTAGAAGCCTTTGATGATGAAGGCCATGCTTTATAAAAAGAGATCTATTCCTAAGATAGATTGTGAAGTGCAAACAATGGGATGCTTCATTCTAGATAGTACTCATTTTGAGGCAAGTGTTAATGACCACCCTGTTGAAGAAGACAAATAATAGTTTCCTACAAGTTTTTCGGCCTGCTTAACTAGCTTTCTACACTTGGACATTTCCCTTCATTTGATTCACCCTTGCAAAAAATCCATATTTCCAAATGATTGACAGTGTGAGAAAAGGTGTTGAATGCAGCGGAGGAATATCAGCAGGAAGGTAGGAAAAAACTTTCTACCAATCTTGCAATCACCCAAGAAGACTTAGCACGTGATGACAGGGGTATCATGCCATGCCTTTTTTATACACTATACAATTGAAATTCAACCAACATATGACAAAATATTGAGCGTAGATGGAGATAATGGATGAAACTATAGTTCTAGTTTCTCTGAGAATGAGAGTAATAATAAACTCATTAATGAAGGGAAATCTTGAAGATCCCCTAAGGTTCAAGAGACCAACAGTCCTATATGTGATTTTGAATATGGTAGAAACTTTGGCACCCATAATGATGTGCATCTCCAATCAACATTACCTATTAAGTTAGAATAGAACAATGCAAGATCCTATACTTTTTTTCTTTGACATTCATCCTACATATGACATGGATTCTAATGAAGAAGAAAAGAACGTTAATCATATCATCAAGTTGTTTTGTGAACCATATGAGACAAAGGCAGAAAGGTCAATTCCATTTGTTGAAGGCATCCTTATTGAAGATGAATAATCTTGTCATATTGGAAGAACTAACCAATATCCAGGATTACAAGAGGACGTCCACAAACCCATAATTGATTTACATAGTGAGCAGAATCATTTCCAAGTTTGTATCTTATTGCTCATAGTTATGGTAATTGATCTTCAAAGGAGGTTGTTCTCCTAACTACAAATTATATTCGGGTAGCTTTAATTTCCCATACAAAACAGCCCCTTGTCAGCAACACTGATGTTCATGGCCAAGATAAATATGTTCCGTTGTTTGATCTAGAAACATTGGAACTAAAGTCTCAATATTTCCTTTGACCATAATGACCCAAGGAGGCCAGATCTTTATAATAATGGAGAACCAGAAATGGTTCTCTTTCCCAACTCAAGGTAGAGTCTCAAAGGGTCCAAAATATACCCTCTATACCAAATTATTTTGTGGGTTGTTCCCTAGTATTAGAAATAAGTTAGAGTTTCTTCTATTTCCTCCTCAAGGAATTTTATGCAAATTGGTTCCAAGATTGAAGCCAAGTTACATAAGACCATTCAATTATTTTAGATGAAGGGAATTTCAACCTCATTTTCTTTCTAATAATTAATCAACCCAACAATATTGGGTAGAACAAAGGAGAAACCAATTCCATATCCTCTACCCACTGTCGGAAGAAGAAACATGGAACCTATCATAGGAAGCTTTCCCATTCCAATGAGGAATGTCAAACATTTAGGCCAAAAGAGCTCCAAAAGGAAAAATACTTCCTTTATAAGAATTATTGAGAGGTTGGAAACTTAGAGGTTAATGTCAAAAATCCCAGCTACATTGACCCACACTTGATACTAATGCCCCAAGATAGCCTTGCTAGCAACAAGAAAGCTCTTTGTACATAAAATTGTCAAATCAAGCACAAACTAGCATATATGGTCTTTGATAATGGCAACCAAAATAACCTTTTCTTGCTTCAATTGAAAAAGGAATTTAAGGTACCAACCTCAACTCATCCCAACTCAAATTACCTTGGATGGGTCAAAGATGCACATTAGCTTGTGCTAATCAGTTGACAATAGATGAAACTATTACTAAAAGATGGCAAGATTTTGCCCACTATCTTACATGTTCTTACAAACAAAGATGAGAAGACTTAAGAAAATAAGATGATGATAACAAGTGTAACTAATTGCATGAGTGTAAGTAATATAAGTGGCATTTAAAAAATAAAAGGAAGACTACAAAAGAGGAATGCCACAAATGCAGATATATTGTAGTACATGAAATCCAAAATATAATGAAGTCAATTGTTGGAGAAATCAATGGGGTCATTGGTAGTTTTTTGTCTCCTAAACATGAGAGTTGCAATTAGATTTACAAATACACCGTGATACATTCCCACTTGCCACTTGTCACCTAGTATTATTCTCACCTCTTCCTCCTTTCTTACAAGGAATTGTTCCCTAAATTAGCAAAATGGAAGCCACATGTTTGACATTGAAATGTGTGGCTGTGATATACCTTTGGGTGATGAATGTGTAAGAACACTAGTAACTAGTTTTTTGAGTTAATAATTCCAGCAAGTAACTAGATCTAATCTGTTTGCTTAGATAGTTGGTTTTAGGATAATTTAACATCCTAATTGGATCTTTATTCAGTAGATTTGTAATCTGATAGGTGGTAAAATTCCAGGATGGTGGTTTCGAAGAAATTTTAACACATACTATCAGATTGGACATTTTTATAACATGAATTTTCATTAGTTTTCATGACTTCCACTAATATTCCATTGCTCATTTTGTTGGTTAACTAGAGGATGACTAGAAGCTGATGGCTTTAGAGCACTTACATGTCTTAATTTTCAAATTCTATAATTTAAGTGTCAATGAAATCCAACTTAATATTTAGTATTGCCCAAGCCACATGCCTAAACTTTGGCATGGTAAAATTCATGAGTTCATATATTTGCCATAATTTCAATTCTTCAAATAATTATTCTGCTCAGATCCTATCAATAACTACAAAATGGAAATTCCTACGTCTTAGCAATATCAGTATGCATACATGATATTGTTTACCACGTGCCGATCATGAGTCCTTTAATGATTATATGTAGTCATTTTCACATAGATACCAACAGAGAAAACAGTTTGACATGGCATTCACGGCACTGCTTTCAATAATTGAAATTTCTGCAATTAAATGAGGTATTCCACACTATAATATTTTCTGGAAATTTAAATATCAACAATATATATTTAAGGTAGTAGAGAAATAATGTTCCCAGAAATTAAAAATGTCTAGTTCATCTAGAGAGGAAAAACATATACGAGAAGCCTCAACACATTTCTACAAATTGCAATACTAAAAGTAGTATGACCGTACCTCAGTCCCAGCTTTTCGCTCAAGTATCTTCTTTGCCATAGCCCCAGCTACTACTCTTCCAATTGTTTCCTGTGATAAAGATCTGATCAGGAGCTCAAGTCTAAGCTTGGGAAAAAGCCCAAAAATGAAAGTGCTAAAAATGACTTGGAACCTGATCGATCGAATAGGCCTCGGAAATACGATCCCAACGCCATGAATGGCACTGAAAACCGACACTGTATGAAGAATTTATTCAACTTTGAAGTTCTTCAATTTCAGTTAAAAAAAAAAGGCCAGTTTGACTTTAGAAATTGGAAAATATTAAAAAAAGAATATTTCGAGAATATTCCTCAAAATGTTTTTGGAATATTCCTTGGAATATTCCATGGAATATTCCCTATGGACCAGTCATTTTGTGACAAGTGGCATTCTACAATTGGCTATTAAGTTGACTGTCTAATGAACAGACCAATCAAGGGCTACCACGTGGCAGGCCCGGAGGCTGCCACGTGGCCCCCAACTCACATATGAAATGGCGTATTAGAAGTTTGCGTGTTGTTCATTTGAACCCATGACTTGTGGTTCAACAACGCTCTATTTTACCATTGGCCCATACGCTTGGTTATTGTTATGGAGGGTGCAAAAGTTTTATTTAAATTTTAAATTGCTTTTGTGCAGGCCCAAAAGGGGGCCAGCCCCCATATCTCATGACCGTAGGCTCATGACTAGGCCCTTTCCACTGGTGGATATATGTTATAATGGTTAACATTTAATATTTATGGCAAGGGTCACATGTATTGGGGGAGGTGTTATATTTATTATAACTGTGGTTTAATTGTTGGCCCCCAACAACTATACAGGATTTGCGGTCACATGACCCTCAAACTTTAATGCTAACAGAAAATGATCCGCCATATTTAGTGCCCATTCCTCTAATTCATGCGGAACTCCACATTTAACTGCAGATATCTACAGTTACTCCACAATTGGTGGAGGTTTTCAAGGAGCGGATTGGGCAAAACTTGTACAGGTCATAACTTTGGCTAGGAGAGGCCTTTTGAGGCAATTTTTTTTTTAATTTTGGGTCTCTTCAACCTTCTGAAGCCATTGGCACAGGTTTCACAGCCAACAGAGGTAATTTTAAGGTGTTTTTTCTTCGGGGAAGTTTCAGGAGCCACGAGGGTCATATCAATTTGGGAGCTGCATTGGGATGTGTGCAACCATTGAATGTGAAACGAAGGTCATTTCTGACTATATTCTATGCTTTGATTCCATTTATACATCTATTTTTTCCTGTTGAGGCATTCTTCACCTCAAATTTCTTTAGGGAAGCTTTCAAGGTCACTAGGCCCATTCCAGTTCTTGAGTTGTTTGGGGGTTTTATTCATCTGTTTTCGGTGATTCAAAAGCCGAATTATGTTTTCTTCTACATTATAAGTCCATTGGTAGAGGTTTCAAAACCATTGGAGGTCATCTTCACCTCGAATTTCTTCATATAAGTTTAAAGGGCCATCAGGGCCATTTAAAGAAAGTATTGTTTAAGGTACAATTTCACTGTTTAGTGCTTGGGGAAGAGCATTCTTAGTTGTTTCCTATCTTCTGATTCTGTTTTTACAGTCAGATTTTCCTTTAGAGGCACTTATTTAGTTGTATTATCCTTTGCAGCTTTCTTAATACAAGAGGACAAGCCCATTTTGGGAGGCTTGGTCCAGCAGATGTAGCCCAGGAGGGGTGAACTGCTTCATCATCTTTGTGTCATTATTTGCTGAATATATCATGTTAAAAAAATCTGCTATAATGTGTTAAACAACAAATTTAAGTAACTTTCCTTCACACATAAACACCTAAACATCTGCTCAAACTTATTTGTTTTACTCCGTGAGACATCAAGCTTCAAGCATGAGTATTTTAATGTCATCTGAATGTTTACTTCATAGTTAACCTTGGAGTTGTTTGCACATTTAAAATTATTGAAAATGGATACCTTGCACCCTTTATTCAAGTATATTCCATTTTCAGATCAAGATCTTCCACCTCCCTGCATTTTATAGAAATGCAGTTATAACACATGAATCACTAAGTTGTATCTTCAAAAGAAAAAATCATTTAAAGAGAGGCATACTACTCAACAAATAGGCATGCTTAAGCATACATGAACTGAACTAACACCATATTTTAAGTCATATGTGGAATCTGCATGAGATGGCTAATAGGATAATGAAATTTCACTGTACTCTTGTCAAGTTCACTAAAATACAATCAAGAAAGAGTGGATTTGAAATTTCAAAAGCTCATGTGCTGTAAACAACTATCTCAATTACTTTGTAAAACGCAATGAAAAAATTTATGACACAATCCTATTCTCTATTCATAGTTTAAACTCTGTAAACAAGCGCTCATGATTTTAGTAGACGTAATCATCATAGAGTGAACTGTCCCTGATAAATTTTATGATTTGTCCAATTACTTATCACATACTATTACTATAATGACATATGGTTGGACTTACCAGGACCACATATTATTCCTAGAGGTCATAATCATGTTTAAAATTCATCTATTGTTATAAAACTTTGTTCATGAAGAAAGTTTTCATTATGCAAAAGTCACATCCAGGTTATATAATACCATCATTTTGAACTCCTCTGCTAACTAGCCACAACAAATATTGTTTCAAATCATAAGGTGTTTCTGCCTCTCATTTGTTTTAAGGATCAAGAATTCTTGATTCATAGTCAATCTCAAATAAGGGTGTTTCCGTTATAGACATACACAATCTTCATTCTATTATTATAACAGTACCCATGATGCCTGAAGGTGTTGCTATCATTACTTTGCATGTTGTGCTTTTCAGAATCAAATGATCTGCTTCAGACACCCTAAACATTATGAAGGAGAGGTCCTTGACTAGATCATGACGGTCATGATGGGTTTAAACGTTGTTCAATATCTTAGCTTTTCTACCTTTTATAGGACGAATGTCTTGTAATGTGAAGAAATGTGAAACTTCTATTCTTGAAAGGACCTATGAATTGGATGCCGCTAATCTGACCTGTACCTAGCCTTACACTATATCAAATTTTGCAATGAAGTCATTCTACCATCCAATGAAGAAATTGATGATAATGAAGCTTTTGCTTTTGTAGGTGACAACACACTTACTTCAAGTGATCACAATTCATTCGAATTAGAAATGACAGAAATCATACGAATTTTTTGTACCTCTGATGTTGTTAGTATGAATCCTTTGTCGAATTGTACAAAAAAAGACCACTTTAGCTACGTATAACTAATAGCCCTAACATCAAATATGGCTGCCAATATCTTCAGATCTGCAGTTAGTTGATCAAGACAAGAGCTGCAAAAAACCAGATCTATGCATAGAAAGACATTAAGCAGTAAAAAGAAGGGTTTGCTCCATATATCCAATAGACAAGACAAGAACAATTTTGAAAGAATTTTTTGTATTAAGGGCACCTGGGAGGAAAACAAGAAGATGTTTCCAATTCTCCTCAATGGGATGGGTTCTTGGAAGTCCTCAGCACTTCAGATCTAGAATCTCTCTCTCTTGTTGGTGTAGAAAACCCGGACAAAGATAGAACTCAAAGGGAGCTCACACAACAAATAATGTAGAAAAATGTGACCAAGTGTATAGATCCAGAGTGATCTAATAGGCAACAAAAGGTGAAGAATGGTAGGAAAAACCCTCCTATTTATAACAAAATATTGGGTCATTCTAGATCTTCGTGCATGATTAAAATAATGTTAACCAAATCTAGATCCACCTTTTATGGAATATTTTATTATATTTGTTGGAGGGAAAAAGTATTTGACTTGGGTCAAATCCCTTTATTTGTCAATAATAAATAAATAATTGATTTATTTATCTTTTTAAGGAAGTGGTTGAAGGATAATCAAATAAATAATGATTTATTTAATTATTTGTGGGTGATTTGGTCATATTTAACAAGGAATATTATCTAAATAAGATTTAAATAATTATTCCTAGAAAATAATAAGATAAATAAAGGTTTATCTAATTAATTTCTTTGTTTTTGGTTAAACATGACTAGGAATAATAATTAAATTATGGTTTAGTTAATTATTCCATGAGGAAAATCAAACAAAATAGGTTTGTTTAATATTTCCTTTTGGGGTTTCCTGTTTAGACCATAAACAACCTAATAAATGTGGTTTATTAAGTTATTTTACATAGTGAAAGCAATTTTACTTAGGGTAAAATTGGTCTTACATGGTGTACTTGGGTCCATCTAATGATAAGAGGTTATATGACCAAAAAATGGTGTAACAGATTGCCCCCCAGCGTGCGAGTGTTAGGAGAAAATCGTATGACCGAAGTACGTTGTAAGAACTCTATCACCAGACATCAAGAGGGAAGTCAGAGAGAGAAATGTTGAGGTAGACTAAGGTGCTGAAGAACTAGACCCTGAGGAGACGAGACTTGCAGGTGCAACAAGTCTCTTTTTATGAGAGGGTACCTGTGCTAAAGGCGGCGGAGGAGGCATACCTATGCCCGCCGAGACAAAGTACAAAAGAATAGTGTGTCCAGTAAACAAGGGACCGAACCATAAAGTACAACCGGCATAATCATGAGCCAGATAAAAATACAATGAAGAATCCCACATACATGCTGTGCCTGGGATAAAAACAAGGACTTATACAATAATATCTGAGTACATGAGAGACAAATACAACCCAAATTCCCCCTCTAAATGGGGAAGGGCTCGCAAAATCTGACTGATACATGCAAATCAAAGAGGTGCTGCAAGCGGCTAAGGATGACATCATCAAAGATATGGAGCTACATCAAGGTCTGCAATGAAGAGGTCATCCGGGCATGTGGGGGGCTACCTGCAGGGCCACCCCCTCATGATGGCTGAGACATCGCACACACACCCGAGAATCACCAAGAGCTGCTGCTGCATCACTAAACCATCAAGTATACAGATCTCGATCATGCTGAAATGAGCTGGAGTGGAGAAACAATCAAGTCAAAGGGAAATGAGAGATTCGTTCGCCTGATCCGAGGCACCGAAAAAGAGTGGAAGCTGGAACCAAGGTACACCACCCTCTAGACCTGTCTTCTGGAATGAAGAAGCTGATGTCGACAGAAGGAGGTCTGCCAGAGGTGAGGCAATGAGAGATCCTCAACTAAGGCACGAGAGAAAATAGTAGAGTGACGGACAGACTAATACCAATGATGATGGTGGAATGGAGGGGACTGAGTAGCAAATGAACGACTTCCCTTGCTAGAGCATAAAAGGCATGAATGACATGGCAGCGACTGACACAATATCATCAGGGATAAGGGACAGTGGGACTGAAGGCCATAATGTGCGACACAAGAGAGAAACCAAGCAATGAGGGATGGAGGACTATAGCGGGGTACAAAGGGACTGGTGAAAAGGGACTGGGATAGACTCCATGAATGTGATGATGACTCAACTTGGATGCTTTCAACACAGGCGACTTGATGGTGCTACCACCGTAAAGGTCCCGATGGGGGACCATGAAAACATGAGTACAAGATGGTAACTCATGACGAACATCAACACGAGCATAGATAAGTATGGAGGAAAAATGGTGCCCTTAGTATGAGTGTTGCAAGTGAAGAAATTCGATTTTGAGGAGGGTTATGGTTGAGGGGTGTAGGTTCTCCCAAGCATGGTGTGGTCATGCCAAAATGTATTTAGAAAAGGGGGAATTTAAACACATTTTAATGATGTGGTGCTGTTTTTGGTGTGGTTATACGGTTTGAGAAAGGAATGGAGGATTACCAATCTTTTTGGTTGCATATAGGAAGCAAATGGACTTTTAATTTCTGGGTTAGCATACACAGTGTTAATATCCCAAAAGAGAGAGTTGGGGATAATGGGCAATGCTCTCGTAGAAAAGCTATAGGTTGGTCAACAACAATGTCTAAGAGATTGGGTTGCTGATGGAAGATGAGGGAACGATAAGGGGTATCATCCCTAGAGTGATCTGAAGTGATATGGGACTCTAGAGGTTCTTCTAAATGTGGAAGAATAATGGTACTAAAGTCAGCATGTCCAGATACACTAGGAGAGTTGTGGAGAATTGCTTCTCTTGGTCTCTCGAATGTGGGTGCCCCCTTACCCAAACATTGGGTTTCAATGTAATTGCCACAAGGTGTATGTGGTGTAAACGCATGGGTTCGATGTAAGGGGGAATAGAGAAAGTCAGGGGTGGGGATTTTTTCCATAATGTCGTCATCGTGATAGAAGATGGGGTGACTGGTGGAAGAAAGACCACCTAACGTTGCGAAGCTACCTGAATCATCATCATGAGAAGAGAGGGTCACATGCGCGTCATCACAAGGGGTGATAGAAGAGTAATAAGATAAAGGATCTACCGATGTTGAGCCCAAGGTGATCACTAAAGGAAGGTCAAGCGAAACAACAGGGGAAGATTGATATGGAATGTTCCCCGAGGGTCTCATGGATGATGATAGGTAGAAAATGCTGGACGAAGGCTCCGTCATCTCGACATCAGGAGGGGGAATGTCAATGGGAGCAGTCATGTCTGGTAGTTTTGCCAAAGAAAAATGCGCAAATAGGGGAGAGGTGGACTCATTGCGCTTGGCCTCGAATTGGCGGATCGCGGCTAGAGAGGTGCAGAAGTCCTCGAGGCAGGGACAAAGGTGGGTGTAATGGCCATGGAGATCACACAAAGCACAGGGGTGGTTGGTGTGAATAGTCTTTGGGTTCTTGGCCGGGGTCGCGGAAGGAACAGAGGCTTCCGGGACCGTGGACTCAGGGAATGCGACATTAACCATGGGCTTGAGATGAAGAAATTCAGGATAGGTATGGGTGGCATGACTGACAACATCACACAAAGCACACTGGATGGTATGATGTGGAGGTTAAGGAGGGGCTGGGTTTGTCGGGGTAGCCTTGTCCTTTGATGCCCCCTTGCGAGCTTTGCCCTTCTTACCCGAAGCGGTCGCAATAGGAGGTGGTTCCTGTTGAGGTGACTGAGGCACTGTTGCAGGGGGATAAGTCACGGGGACCGGTTGAACCGGGGTCAAAGTAATATAAGGTTTGGGTTCACCAGGTAGGGTTGCAACTAGAGGATCATGGTACCAGACAGGAATCCCAAGGGTCAGGTTAGGAAGAGAGAGGGTGGCCATGACCGGTACCGTGGACACTCCTGGTGGGGGAGCTAGGAACGGTATCTGACCAGAGGGGTAATGGCCAGGTGGGACGGCTCCTAAATGGCAAAGGATTGGAGGAACCGTTCGAGGAGGGTAAAGAGGCTTATGAATACCAGCTGCAGGTGAAGGGCTAGGATCAGGTTGTAGAGAGCGCGGTTGCTGACTAGCCGAAGCAGGTTGCTTGAGAGCAGCCCAAGACGATTGCATCATGCAAACATTCGATGAGCTGGGGTCGGAGATAGGAGGAGGAGGAAGACCAGGGAAGGTGCCAAGCAAAGAGGAGTATTTGTAGACGCCAGGAGAGACACTGGTCAAGGAATCGACTGTTTTCTTATTGGCTACAGGAGAGATGGTCGTCTCAAGGGAGGTCTGAGATTCTGGCTCATGATATGTCAACTGGTCAATGGTGACTATCTTTCCATTATGAGGGAAAGACATCTTGTGGAAAACCGCGGATGGGACAACAGACATGGCATAGGTGTAGCTCCACCCTAAGAGAATGTTGTAATCTAGAGGGGCGTCGATGACTTCAACGTCAACGCAAACAGTCTTGCCCGCAAGAGTGATAGGAAAATTATGGAATAAGCCAATGGGCTGGGAGGCATGGCCATCCCACGCTCGAAGGGTGATCGTGGAAGGGGCCAACTCAGGAGAACCGAGTTGTTTCCAAACCGAAGCAGACATCACACAGGTGGATGCCCCCTCATCAATGATACACCGAGAAATGTTAGCGTTTCAGATTTTGACTGGGATTTGGAAAGCGATGGAAGCAGGAAGAGGAGGATGTTCTGATTCATGGGCGTCGAAAAAAATCAATTGGTCAGCAGCAGGATCTACAGTGCCCAGGGCAGATAGTAGATCCTTCTTTTGAGAAGGGCACGACTGGAGGAGTTCCAATGTAGAAATGGCAGTGGGAGACTGCGCCAAATCATCTACTATGCTATACGACTGAGCAACTCGACCAGAAGCAACATTTCGGCGTAATGGTCCTTTAGGAATCTTGGTATGAACCTCAACGTTGGGTTGAGGGATAGGCAAGGGACCATTGGATGTCGAAAGAGGCTCTGTAGAACCTGAAGAAGGTGACTCGGGGACAGACGGAGCGGGAGGCTTGGGGTACTGAGGGGCCCGAGTTTGAAGGTTAAGGTCGACGGTTGGAGGTGGAGTAGAGTTCATCATGAGGATCTGGTAATTGGAGGAACCAGAAGGGGAAGGTTGAGTGGCCACCTCATGGGGTGGTTGGGTAGCACGATCCTTGCGTGCATCCCTGTGGCACCGGGGGCGGTGGCCCTAGCTGTTGCCGAGGGGGTTGAGAAGGAAGAGTAGGAGAAGTCCCGATCTTTGGGGGGCTGGAGCACTAAGTTGTGGATATGGGTGATAAGGGGGTTGGGTAACAGTATGGTGAGCAGGAGATTGGGCCAAAAGAGGAGGTATGTTGTATCCTGGATACGTGCTACCAGGAGGGGGACAAGTGCGGGAGGTGCTGCCCCCTCCCCCAGGAAAACCATAACCAATGGGAGGTTGGGCATATGGATGAGAGAGAGCTCCAACAATACCGTCGGTGGCATGATGTGCCCCCTGTGCGTTGACACCACCGGGCCTGGGGAGATCAGGTAGAACGGTATAAACATAACCTGTCTGAGCGTAGATCAAGTCATATTTTAACGCTAGTTGGAGGGCGGCTTCTTCGGTTTGGGGAAAATGCGATGCAACATATTTCCCGATAGGAGGCAATAGAGATCTAAGGAACCAGTCCATGTAGACACGGTCTTCGAAAGTAGGGGATTGACATAGGCTCTTTCGTCTTCGCCATTCCTGGACATGATCGGATAGGCAGGTCGCATATGATTGACAAAAAGAAGTCAAAATTTCGATACTAGTGTCATAACGAATGGGAAGCTGGAAGTAAGATAAAAAAGCTCGGGTAAGAGTTGCAAAGGTGGTATGAGAAGAAGGGGGCTGATCAACATACCACTTAGAAGCCGCACCTGTAAGCGTTCGTTGGAACAACCGAAGATGGACAGAGTCATCGGTAATGGAGGTAGATGAACACCACATGTGGAAAGATCAGACATGATTTGAAGGATCTTTTCCAGCAAGGCCTTCAAACTTTGGGATGTCAGAAGGGAGATTTTTCGGCATAGCGGGCCAACTAGCGTCATGGTGTATAGGGTCATTTGTCAACCAGTCCAAATTAGGAAGGCTGATGCCTACCATGAAGGGGAGCAAGGGTGCAGCCGAGGTAGTTCCTATGGCGGTTCCGCTTGTAGCAGTCCCGACATTAGGGCCGGTATTACCGCTAGCATTAGGCCCTGGACCAGACATAGTGAAGGTGACAGTGGGAGAACCGGAAGTAAAAGGAGAACCCAATGAATCAGAAGAGGAGTCGGAGTGCGGACTCGGAGGAGGACTAACTCGACAACGGCGAGAAGAAGTAGGTCAACCGAGCGGAAACTGAGGGTGAAGGCCAAGAAGTCTCCGGGATATGCGCTTTGGGGGCGCAATGGTGACAACACAAACACGGCACGAGGGGAAGAAGAACGACCGACAAAGGCAGGGAGGTGCAGAATCAAGTGAATACAATGTCGAAACAAGGGCAGAAAGGTGCAGTCTCAATTGATTTTAAAGTCTTTGCCTGGCGGTGTAAACCAGACTCTTCTTCGCTTAGGGTGAGTGTGTGGTGTGCGTTAATTTTAATTTTTAAACCCTTTTCGTTTTGAGAGCAAGAGAAAAAGTGTGCTGCGTAATTGAAAATAACGCTGCAAAAAACAGTATATAATGCTAAAATAACAGAACATTAACAACTACTAGTGCATCGATCCAACCCAAGAAGGCGAGTCTCTCAAAACTAATCTAAAAGAGGGAAAAAATCTAGTCAAAACACACTAAAAAGAGGCCAATAGATCTAGGGTCGAAAGGGATATGGATCTAAGGGAGAAATCTGCTGAAAAGAGGTGCAGATCACAGCCAAGAGGCAGAGGCAAGGTGGCTGGAAAAAAGGAGGAAATCAGCAAAAATCAGAAGGGGTAAGGAGGAGGCCCTAAAGGTAGATCCAAACAAATATTTAGGAGGTGATTTGAAAGGGATAAGAGCTGATTAGAAGAGGTCTGAAAAGGAGGTATCAAATCTGAAAAAGGGATGGCTGAAAACTTTGAAAAAATAGACACTTACAGCAGCTAAAACTCTTCCACAAAAAGTGGAGGGTACTGAAGCCCTAGGGGGCTAGATTCCCACTTATTTGAGTAAAACAGAGCAAGAATAGGTCTAAACAAGCAGAGACAGAGGCTGGAAAACCCTGACAGAAGCTTCAGAAAAACCCAGAAAAATTTCAGAAAAACGTCCAGGTCGTAGTTTTTGACCTGTTTTTCGCTCAGGTTGCAGTTTTTGGGCTGTTTTCTGTGACTTGAAGCTCCATGACACAGTTTTTGGGCCAAAAATTGTGACCTGCACTTCCGGCACTCTCGGCGGCAGATTTCAGAAAAAAAATGTCGTCTCAGCTGCGGCTGATGTCTGTCACCTGCGCAATAGGGCCAGAAACACACGAAAGTTAAAAATTTTAATGTTTTGAGGGTTTTAGAGAGTTTTAAAGGTGAAAGGCACCACAAAAGTAGGAAAAATAAAAAAGCTGAAGAAAAACCCTAGGGTTTGAAGTAGCTGGATATGCAGGAATATGAAAAACGACAGCGGTCGTAATTGAAAACCCGTGTGGAGTCGCCAATTGTTAGTATGAATCCTTTGTCGAAGTGTACGAAAAAGAACCACTTTAGCTACGCATAACTAGTAGCCCCCAGCCTAATAACATGAGTGAAAACATTATCTTGAATCTGCGGTTAGTTAGTGATCGAGAAAAGTACAAAAGAACGGATCTATGCATAGAAAGACATTAAGCAGTAAAAGAAGGGTTTGCTCCATATATCCAATAGACAAGACAAGAACAATTTTTGAAAGAAT
The DNA here is from genome assembly GCA_034641835.2 of Pinus albicaulis. NCBI lineage: Eukaryota > Viridiplantae > Streptophyta > Pinopsida > Pinales > Pinaceae > Pinus > Pinus albicaulis. The sequence goes on along the minus strand of JAXQQM020059644.1, from coordinate 5,860 downwards.
TTTTTGTATTAAGGGCACCTGGGAGGAAAACAAGAAGATGTTTCCAATTCTCCTCAATGGGATGGGTTCTTGGAAGTCCTCAGCACTTCAGATCTAGAATCTCTCTCTCTTGTTGGTGTAGAAAACCCGGACAAAGATAGAACTCAAAGGGAGCTCACACAACAAATAATGTAGAAAAATGTGACCAAGTGTATAGATCCAGAGTGATCTAATAGGCAACAAAAGGTGAAGAATGGTAGGAAAAACCCTCCTATTTATAACAAAATATTGGGTCATTCTAGATCTTGGTGCATGATTAAAATAATATTAACGAAATCTAGATCCACCTTTTATGGAATATTTTATTATATTTGTTGGAGGGAAAAAGTATTTGACTTGGGTCAAATCCCTTTATTTGTAAATAATAAATAAATAAATGATTTATTTATCATTTTAAGGAAGTGGTTGAAAGATAATCAAATAAATAATAATTTATTTAATTATTTATGGGTGATTTAGTCATATTTAACAAGGAATATTATTTAAATAAGATTTAAATAATTATTCCTAGAAAATAATAAGATAAATAAAGATTTATCTAATTAATTTCTTTGTTTTGGGTTAAACATGATTAGGAATAATAATTAAATTATGGTTTAATTAATTATTCCATGAGGAAAATCAAACAAATATAGGTTTGTTTAATATTTCCTTTTGGGGTTTCCTGTTTAGACCATAAAAAACCTAATAAATGTGGTTTATTAAGTTATTTTACATAGTGAAGGCAATTTTACTGAGGGTAAAATTGGTCTTACATGGTGTACTTGGGTCCATCTAATGATGATAGGTTAGATGACCAAAAAATGGTGTAACAATTTACTAGAAGAGGAGGGGAAACCTACATTGGTTGGTATGTTCAAAGAAAATGCTCTATACCCACCACCATTATTTCCATCTTACAACATTAAATGGGAGTATTAACAATATTTTCCCAATCAAACTTAGAGTCTCAACTTGTCCCAATATCATTGAATGGATATAGAAGAAAGGACCAAGGTGAAAAGTGAGACTACATGTGGAATATCTATACACGATCAAAATTTTCAATTCCATTATCGAAGAGCTCTGGATCCATAACTCCAAACCTTCCAAAAGCTGAAAAAACAAGTGATGATTTTGCCTCTATGAAAACCCCTCTTGTTAACCTCTCTTGTAAACATTTTTATGAATATTGAATCATTTAACATATATTATATTAAATAATATGACTGGGCTGAGAGGGACACAAATTCAAAGCTCATGGAGGTGAATGGGTAAGAATTTTTTTTTTGGTGAATGAAGCAGCTTGAAATTAAATAAGCTTTGGTGCATTGTGATTTAAAAATTACATAGGGTAGTGCAATAATAAGAACATGCATTAAAGCCTGCATATGGAGCCACTGTTATGGAGAGGACAAAAGAGCACAAAAATCCAAAGCATTAAAGAGCCTGTATGGACTTCTATCGAGGAAAAGAGGAAGGCCATGCTCATAATTTAATGTTGGGTATTGGCTTGGAGAACAATGATGAACTGACACCCATGACCCTGGCACACAATCATGGTCAATCACGCCTTCATGAAAAGTGATGAGAAAGAATAAAAATAAGACAATGTAGTTGAGAAAAGGACCCCAAATAGATAGAGGGAGAGGAGGATGTGCATATGGTTGGTGTGAAGGTCCATTGAATACCAACCATATTGACAAAAGTTGAAATTATTTTTTCCAAACTTGAACCTTGGTCTTCTTTGGTTGAGGACTTATGCTCTACAGGTGAGGTACTTATTGAGGCCAAAGAATCATGCACTTCAGGTTGCATGATATGGTTAAAATTATGCAAGTTAACTGAAGAGGAGGAGGAAGACATGGAATCATTGATTTATTCATCCTTGCATTTCTATTCTATGGTGAGATACTAATCAATACTAAAGACTTGATTGGCTACTTCTTCCTCTTCACTATCCTCTCCATCAACCCAAAATGGTATTTCGAGATCCACACTAGGATTGGTAGGAGGATATATGGTTAAATTTTTGTGGAGTTGCCATGGGAAATTGTCATACTCCCAGGTTTGTAGTCAATGTAGATTTTTGTAGTGGCTAACCATAATTGTACTAGAATTAAAGGGTATCTCCCCATAGAGGATATGGGTTTTAGGACCATAAAATTGGTGGGATATTCCCATGATTCTACTGATATCAATACATCCTCAATAATTCCTTCTAGTGTGTTTGTTGATCTTCCAGAGCACTATTGGGGTTTATCGAAGACTAGATATTCCTAAGGGTTCCATAGTCTCTCACATCATAAAATCAATAGCAAAGCCAAGGTTGATTCGAATGTTTGGGATTTTCACATTAACCAACAAGATATTGGGATCAAAATTCTTGGCTACGAGGACTCCCCCATCATTAAATATAACACTTTTCCCTAGCATGGATAGTTTGGGGATCGTTTCTTCTTTGGACATGCCTCCTTAAACATAGTTCCATTACCACTTTTGAATATATATGAACATATTTAATGGTTTGGAAAATAAAAAATTTGACACACATGTTCTTAAGTTTTCCCAAAAATCAAATTTTGGCTAAGTCATAGGTTTCTCTAAGCTTAGTCTTTTGAGGTAAGGTGGGTTTTGAGTTTTAGGGCTTAATTATTCAAATTTTAAAGGCCTGTGAGAAAAATACTATTCGATTTATTCAATCTAGGCTTCCTCATTGAAATATTCAATATTCCTAGGAGGATGCTTCTTGGTTAGTGTCTTCCTAGATCTGAGAAGAATATCATGATAGTCCAAAGAAGATACAAAATAAGTGGGGTAGGTTGCAAGCTCAAAAACTTGTGCTGGTCTACCATTATTAGGGTTGGATATGGGTTTTGTAAGTAATTATGATTATAGAGGGGAAAATGTGGATGCTTACATTTGAGGGGAGGGAAGGAGTTACATGGGCGGTTGCATGCTGCTTTGTTTAGGGCCTCCATAAGAAGGATTTCTACACCCTTTTTCCAAATACGCGGGGTAGGAGGAGACATCCATGGATGAATGGGTAGACACCATGACTCAGAGGAATATTAAATATAAGGATTAATCCCATAAGAATTAAAACATTATGATGAGTCTTGGATCATACCTTGTGGTTTTTTATACCAAAAACATTTTTGAGCAACAATACATAGCTATTTCGGTTCTTCCTCATATTGATAGTATTTTTTTCTAATTTGGCCAGAGATGGGAAGATACTTATAAGATGCTCTTTATTTCATATGGAAAAAGTCAGAATCTAACCAAAGGGGCATTTGTTCAATGGGTGTTTTCTTCTACATTTAGGATAGAATATAGAAAGTGCCAGATTTTCCTCTTCCCTCTTCTTCTTCATCTATAAAATGTCAAACTAGGAGCTTTATGATCTTAATATATTAATCTTGAATTCTTCATGTGAATTTCCAATTTATGATTTTGTGACTTCCCCTCCAACAGGTTTAGAAGTTCCTTTGTAGGTTTTAGAAGTTCCATTGTAGGTTTTAGAAGTTCTTTATGTGTACTATCAACAATGTTCAACAATATCATCGTATTTTTCCAAGAGATATCTCCTCCACCCATCAAGTTGAGGAGATATATACAATAATCTTTGATCCCTCGTAATAAAAAACACAGAGTTTATTTGGAGCCATGTCTCCTTGTATTTCTCTTTATAAATGATAAAGATATATTCTATGTAATCATCAAAACTTTTGTTTTTGTTTCGAGTCACTCTGAAAAAATCTTCTCTTCTTTCCTTTTCTTCGTAGTAATCTTGACATTTTTCTAGAAATTTCTTCTTTATTTTCACCCATGTTTGGATGTTATCCTACTCCAAGACCATAAGTAATAATAATGAAGTGCCTTAATGTTAATAATAAATAATTTTATCTTTTGCACATACAATACATGGTCATAACTTTTGAAAAGCACATTCAACTATGAAGAGAAAAGTATATGGGTATTCTTTTGAAATACCATGGAAATTTGGAAGGGAAGAGCATGGTATGTTCTTCATCTTAGTATGATCCTATGATTCTTTGATAGGGAATCCAAAAGAAGATGATTTATCCTCCATAACTTCATGGTCCATTTCTTCTAAATATATATCCTATTATTCTTCCAAGAGTTGCTTCAGAGAGTTAGTCAAGTTTGGTTCTTGAGTGAAATTATTCAAATAAATATTCTACATAGGAAGAAGATGAAGCCTGCATGATTTCAGATTATTCGATGAAAGATTCAGTTTTTTTTTTTAGCAAGGGAGATTATTGTAGGAGTAAAACAATGTGGTTAGATGTGTGTCTTCTCTTCTCGACTTGCATATTTATTCTATGAAGGGTTTTGAAAAATATACCATGTTTATATTTAATTTTATGCATTTAAAAAATAATTGTTTTTAAAATAAATTGTTGTAAATAAAACCAAGAAGGAAAACATATCATACCTATTTTGAAAGATAGAAATATTCCAAAAGAAATTAAATTAAAAAAATAAAATCACATGAAAACTAAAGGAATTAATCAACACAACAATGGCTATACTATTGATAGTTCCCAGATAACGACACCAAAATTGATGTGCCTTTCAATTACCTTTCTAGTTTTCTAAGAGATACAACCAAAATACCATGCATTTAATTGTCAATATAGTATTTTAATGGAAATTTTGAACTATCGTGCATCATATATGGTAGTATAATATTATATGTGTTATTAAGGCTGTAGTATCTAATGAATGTCATAGTGAAATATATTTTGTTTCTTTACAAGTCACCAAAAAATTAACACCACACTTGAAACCCAATCCACACTTTGTAGAAATGTAAAGAACATACATATTACTATAATTTGTAGAAAAATAATTTCACACTTGCAATAAATAAACCACATAAGCATTAAAGGTGACTTGCACCAATACTAAGATGATCTTGGTTGCTATAACACAAATGAAATTACACATGCAATATAAAAAATAGATCACAAGCTATAAAAACACACTTTGTTTACAAAGGAAATAGAACCAGGAATTAGATGCTATAAAAAATAAATAAACTGAACCAAATTGAACACAAAAAATCACAATTTTGGAAAATTGAGTATTCTAACATTAGCATGGAGTTTCAACAACAGGATTTCCAAAATGGCCTTGTTATAGGCCATTTTGTCACATCTGATAACATGAGCCTCTTAATGGGATCAATCAACATTCTATTCCCCTTTTCATCATCTTTCACAAAGCCCTAAGCATGTATCTTTCATCCCTCATAATTTCAACCCTAAACTACTATATCTGAGCCAGTTCTAGGACCAACGCTCCCTGCAAGTCTAATGGGGTGCGTTCACCTACAACTTGATCCATTGTGGCCAGTGTTGGTCAGTAGTTTGATCTCCTTTTCACCTGTGTTGGTTCTAGAATTCCGAGAGAATGGTCGCGATTCCAGAAGCTTCACCTTTTAGGAGTTTCTAGAAGTTGTTTCAACTACTTACCTTATATTGACATTCAGATCCTATCTTACCCTATTTTGTAGTTTTCACCACTTATCCCTTGATCATATCCATCCATAAAAGGTGGATCTAAAGCCTTAGAATGCAAATTGGATAAAAACTCCCAAATCACCCCTCTCTCCTATATATTTACCCTCTTTCCTATCATAATGTTGGTGAATGAAGGGTTGGATTTGTAGAGTGATTCTGCCCTTATGCTACTACACTAAGTTATTATGATCTTATGCGTAGAGTGACTAGAGGTTCATATTATGACAAGGAAAGGATGAGTTAAAAAATTGGAGGAGATCTTATTCAAGATAAACTGCACTTATGGTTGT